>BKZX01025123.1:18174-28542 GCA_014362285.1 Fagus crenata | reverse complement strand
TAGTTGACTTCTAGAAGGTACAAACGGTGTGATGATGTCTTTTGATTCCACTTTAGAACGAACAAAGTGACAATCAACTTTGATATGCTTGGTTCTTTTATGGAAAACTAGATTATTAGCAATATGAATGGCTGCTTGATTATCACAGCAAAGAGGTGTTAGACCTTGTGTTAAAAGTCTGAATTCTTGAAGAACAGTTCTCAACTAGGTTAACTCACAAGTGGTATGAGCCATGGCACGGTACTCTGCTTCAGTACTAGAGCGAGTCACAACTGACTACTTCTTACTTCTCTAAGTAGCAAGATTACCACCTATGAAGGTGCAGTAACTAGTGGTAAATTTTCGATCTGAAGGTGACCCTACCCAGTTAGCATCAGTATAACCTTCAATGTGGAGATGACTAGATGATCGATAAAAGAGACCACAACCTAGAGCATTTTTTAGATACCTCAGGATGCATATGACTGCATTCATGTGAGGAACTCGAGGACTGGTCATAAATTGACTCACAATACTAACTGCCTAAAAAATATCAGGCCGAGTAATGGTTAGATAAATAAGTTTACCCCCAAGTTTGTGATAGGTGTTTGGTCATTAACAAAGTCACTCTCATCTGGTATCAATTTCAAATTGGATTCCATTGGTGTAGCAATAGGTTTGGAGCCAAGATAACCTGTGTCTTGCAGAATATCAAGGGTATATTTTCTCTAGGATAAGCTTATTCTTACTTTTGACCTAGCAACCTCAATACCAAGGAAATAATGAAGCTTACCCAAATATTTAGTAAGAAAACTCAAGTTGAGATGATTAATCAAGACCTGGATACCTTTCTTTTCACTCCTAGTAATGACGATATCATCCACATAAACCACAAGTATCATAATACCAATTTTTGTCTTAAAGAAAACAGAGTGATTAGCTTGGCTGTGAGTCATACCATCAGAAACTACTGTCTTACTGAATTTGTCAAACCAAGCACGGGAAGATTGTTTGAGGCCATAGATAGACTTCTTCAGATGACACACACATTCTCCCTTGGACTCAAACCTAGGTGGTTGAGCCATATACACAGTCTCATTAAGATCACCGTGCAGAAAGGCATTTTTGACATCAAGTTGGTGAAGTGGCCAATTAAGATTAGTATCCAGAGATATAATGATGCGAATAGAGTTCAATTTGGCAATAGGAGAAAAGGTCTCAATGTAATCAAAGCCATATGTCTGAGTGAAGCCCTTGGTCACAAGACGAGCTTTCAAACGATCAATAGTACCATCAGGATTTTGTTTAACTGTAAAAACCCAACAACAGCCAACAATAGATGTACCAGTAGGTTTATGATGAGATCCCAAGTATAATTCAAGTCTAAAGCATGCATTTCTTCTTCCATGGCCTTATGCCAACCAGGGTGAGAAAGTGCTTCCCTGTAGGACTTGGGAACAACAATAGATGAGACTAACAAAGAGAATGTTTTAAAAGAAGGAGACAAATGATCAAAGGAAACAAAGTTAGAGATAGGATGGTCGGTACAAGTGCGCTTAATCTTACGAATGGCAATAGGAAGA
Source organism: Fagus crenata (assembly GCA_014362285.1). Lineage (NCBI taxonomy): Eukaryota > Viridiplantae > Streptophyta > Magnoliopsida > Fagales > Fagaceae > Fagus > Fagus crenata. The sequence continues at coordinate 26,980 of BKZX01025123.1, read as the reverse complement.
TCAAGATCTGAGGTAAACTAAGGAAGAAGTGGATCTGCAGACGTCGAGGTGGACGGGGGAAGCAGTGGAGAGGACTCTACTGGTGGTGGAACGAGAGGGACACCTTGATGTCGACGACGGACATAAACCTGAGAGATAGGAGGAGCTTGTGGAGCAAGGGGAATAGGTGTAGGAATAACAGGACGAGAGATGATAGATTCTTGTAACTATCCTCCCTAAGGAGAATAATAAGAAACATCCTAAAAAAATGTCACATCAGCACTAACAAAGTGTTTTTGCATCGATAACCTTTCTGAGTGCGAGAATAACCGAGAAAGATGCACTTGTGTGCACGAGGATCAAGTTTGTCACAACTAGGATTAAGATTATCGACAAACGAAACACAACCAAAGACTTTGAGGAGAACAGAGAAAGGACTCTTATCAGCAAATAGAATCTCAAAGGGAGACTTACCGTTGAGAACACGAGAGGGCATTCTATTCAAAAGATATGTAGCATTGAGAACTGCATCTGTCCAAAAAGTTTAGGAACATGCATTTGGAGTATAAGAGCACGAGCACGAGCAATAGCTAGAATTGGCCCATTTTTACATTCAGCAATACCATTTTGTTGAGGAGTACAAACACAAGATGTTTGATGTATAATATCCCTAGATGTATTCTTGAAATGAACTTTCTGTATATTCACGGGCACTGTCAGTTTGGAAAGCAAGAAGTTTGTGATACCAGAATTATTATGGATATCCCAATTGAAATGAAATTAGTATGCAAACCCAAATTGATAACCCGATTAATAGGGGGATGGCTGGATATATGTATCTGGGACATGGATATGAGAATATGAAACACTCAAAATAAAAGATAGATAGGCTCACCACTCAATGGAATCCACCAATGAGATACAGAAACCAAACTCACCACCCAAAGGAAGTCCACCCAAGGGATAAAAGTTAAAACAAAAGAAATCTTTCTTCTAAGAACGCACAAAGCTTATTTTCTAAAAATTCAATCTCTACTTTATTCATTCCAGCCAAATAGCTTATATAGATGCTTAGAACAACCCTCTAAGCATAGGAAAACGAAATTACATTAAAGCAATTTCAAATGATACTTAGGAATTAGACAACATAATAAAGACAGACATAGAAACTTGAAACAAAAGTAAATGACATGAAAAACTACAAATTAAAGGCTGGAATATTTCCAAGAGAGTCCAATAAATGCTGATTGACTTTTTGGAAAATTTGTTCAAAATATTTGCTTGATTATTTGAATCTTCAAAATCATTATAATTGAGCTTTTTAACTTAAAATGGGCTGACTGAAACTTCTGGAAAATGAGGCCTTATTTGTTGGGTTTAGGAACACTAAAGTTGGGCTTTAAGACCAAACTGGGTTTGTTGGACACACCTGTGTCAGTCTTCCCTGGTTGATGAAGACTTGCCCCCAAGTCCGCTTGGTTTTCTTGATCCTCATAGTAAGGAGAAAGATTTGAAACATTAAAGGTTGTTGAAACTCCATAATCACCAGGTAGCTCAATCTTGTAAGCATTCTCCCAAAAGTGTTGAAGCACCCTAAATGAACAATCAGCTCGAGGCATCAACTTAGAAGATCGCTTAGAGGGAAACCGCTCTTTCCTAAGATGAATCCAAACCAAATCACCCTCCTTGAAAGCAGCTGGTTTCCGATGCTTATTAGCTTGCTTGCTATACTTCTCATTTTTCTTCAAAATTCTTCATCGGATCTGCTCATGTAATTTCTTGATTTCCTTAGCCCGTTCTTCAGCATCTCCACTAAAATGTTTAGTAACTGGAAGTGTTGCTAATACAAGTGGTCTAATAGGATTAAGACCATACACAGCTTCAAAAGGATTATGGCCAGTAGTTTGGCTAGGAGATCGATTATAAGCAAATTCAGCTTGAGCTAAAAAGAGATCCCATTGCCAAATGTTCTTCCCCACAAAGTTTTTTAAAAGATTTTCCAAACTTTGATTCACTACCTCAGTTTGACCACCAGTTTGTGGATGATTAGAAGAGCTAAATAGTAGTGTAGTACTAAGCTTCCTCCAAAGAATACACCAAAAATGACTTATGAACTTCGAATCTTGATCAGATGTGATAGTTTTTGGGGCTCCATGGAGTTTAGCTATCTCTTTAAAGTATAAATCAGCAATATGAGAAGCATCTGCAGTCTTGTTACAAGGAACAAAATGTGCCATCTTTGAAAATCGATCAACAACCACCATAATAGAATCCTTGTTTCTTTGGGTTGAGGCAATCCCAAAACAAAATCTAAGCTGATATCTTCCCATGGAGCTTTAGGAATAGGTAGTGGTATGTATAAACCGGTGTTTTCGCTATGACTCTTAGCAATTTGGCAAATTCTGCAACTTTTCACAAAGCACTCAACATCATGAGCCAACTTAGGCCAGAAAAAGTTTTCTTGCACAAGAGCAAGAGTCTTGTCTCTTCCAAAATGTCTCGCCGAACCTCCTCCATGAACTTCCTGAATAATTGCCCTTCGTAAAGAACATTGAGGAATGCACAATCTGTTGTTCTTGAAAAGAAAACCTTCTTGCGCCAAGAAATGATTGAATGAACCCTTAGAACAACTCTACCACACATTTCCAAAGTCAGGATCATTCTTGTACAATTCTTTGAGCACTTCAAAACCCAATACTTGCACCTCCATAGTACTGAGCAAAGAATGCCTTCTACTTAATACATCAGCCACTTGATTCAACTTTCTAGATTTATGCTTGATAGAAAAAGAATAGGGTTGAAGGAATTCAACCCAACTCGCATGCCGACTGTTAAGTTTTTGTTGACTATTCAAATACTTCAAAGCTTCATGATCAGAATGCAACAAAAACTCATTTGGAAGGAGATAGTGACTCCAATGATCCAAAGCACGAATAATAGCATAAAATTCCTTATCATAGGTAGAATACTTCCTACGACTCTCATTCAGCTTCTCACTAAAGAAGGCAATAGGCTTACCTTCTTGGCTAAGCACAGCACCAATTCCCACTCCCAATGCATCACAATCAACTTCAAAAGGCTTGCTAAAATCTGGAAGTATAAGCACTGGAGCTTCTGTTACTTTCTTCTTGATCAACTCAAAACTCTTTTGGGCTTCTTCATTCCATTGGAACTTTCCTCCTTTCAAGTATTCAATAATAGGAGTAATGATTCTACTGAAACTTCTTATAAAACGACGATAAAAAGAAGCAAGCCCATGAAAGCTTCTGATATCATGTAGAGATTTTGGCACGGGCCAACTGATTCTTGTCTCTATCTTGCTATGATCCATCTTGATTCCTTCAGCTGAAACCACATAGCCTAAGAACATAAGGCTATCTATTAAGAAATGACACTTCTTCAAATTCACATGTAACTTCTGTTTTCAAAGAGTTTGAAACACTTGATAAAGGTGCTCCATATGATCTCGTTGAGATTTGCTATATACCAGAATGTCATCGAAATACACAACAACAAAAAGCCCAATGAAAGGCTTAAACACATAATTCATCATTCGCATAAAAGTACTAGGAGCATTAGAGAGCCCAAAAGGCATCACCATCCATTCATACAACCCTTCTCTAGTCTTGAATGTTGTTTTTCACTCATCTTCTGGCCTCATTCTGATTTGGTGATAACCATTACGAAGATCATTTTTTGAGAAAATAACGGCTCTATAAAGTTAGTCAAGAAGATCATCTAATCGTGGAATAGGAAAGGGATATCTGATGGTGATCTTATTCACCGCTTTACTATCAATGCACATACTTCAAGAGCCATCCTTTTTGGGAACAAGGAGTGTCGGAACAACACAAGGACTCATGCTCTCTCTAATAAGCCCCTTTTCTATCAACTCTTCAACTTGTCTCTGTAATTTTTCATGCTCCTTAGAGTTCAATTGATAGGCTGGTTTGTTAGGCAACATAGATCCTGGTACAAGATCAATGCAATGCTACATATCCCTCATAGGTGGAAGGCCATGGGAAATTTCCTCTGGAACAACATCACTAAATTCCTTAAGGAATGGAATCAAAGAAGGGGGAATTTTTGTTGGTTCTTTCTCTTCCCTTACCACAATTGCAAAGCCTTCACCATTCTCCATTAATGCTTTCTCAACCCTAGATCTGGTCAACAAATTAGTTCCCTCCCCAAAAGAAGGTTTAGGAACATGAACCATTTTCAATGGAACCAAAAGGACCTTAACTCCATCATTTTCAAAAGAATAAGTATTTTTGAAACCATCATGCGTAGTCTTTCTATCATACTGCCAAGGTCTTCTAAACAACAAATGACATGCATTCATAGGCACAATATCACAAACTACAGCATCTTTATAATTCTTGCCAATGAAAAATTCAACCAAGCATCTTTTATTTACCTTCACTTCATTACCTATGCAAAGCCACTGGAGTTTGTAAGGTTCCAGATGATCTTCAGTTTTTAACTTCAGTTTCTCCACCATTGTTGATGCCATAACATTTTCAAAACTTCCTCCATCAATGATGACGTTACAGACCTTTCCATGAGAAGTGCATCTGGTATGAAAAATATTGTTCCGCAACCATTCATCTTCCACATAGGTTACTTAAGGCTTCTTTGAACCACAAGAGCCTCCCCTCGATCAGCATAAGTAATTTCTTCTTCCACAGCAACATGTTCATTAGTTTCTAGTAAAAAATCATCCTCATCTTCCATTTCCATATTTTCTTCCACAAGAGTCACCATTTTGCAATTTGGACAATCAGAAGCAATATGTCCAAAACCTTGACATTTGAAACACCTGAGACTTGTATTGGAAGTGATTGGATGATTTGAACTTGATGTAGCTTCATTCTTGGGAATTGGCTTGGCAACGGCTGTCTTGGGTATGGTAGTGGTTTTAGAAGTGGAACCACTCCCACAGTTAGAAACTCCATCTCGAGTAAAGGATCAAAAACTATTACCACGTTTTTCTTTCAGTTGCTTCTCCACCTTCATAGCTAGTTTGCAAACATCATTGTAAGTCCAATATGGTTGTAGCTGCACCACATCACTGATTTCAACACGTAACCCACCCAAATAGCAGGCTATCATCTGCTCCTCTTGCTCAACGCCATCACAGCGAATCATTAAATGATCAAACTCCGTTGTATACTCCTCCACGGACAGCTCCCTTTGCTTGAAATTATGAAATTTCATAAAAGCATCTTGCTTGTAGTGTTTAGGTAAATACTTTATTTTTAGCTCTCTCTTCATCTTTGCCCATGTTGTAATACGTTCTCTTCCTTCACGTTCTCGCTGCCTCTTCAAATGCTCCCACCAGATTGAAGCATGTTTCCTTAGCTTGATGGCAACAACTTTCACTTTGCGATTTTCTGGAACATCTTTGAAATCAAAGATTCGCTCAACAGTAGTAAGCCAATCAATGAAATCATTTGGTTGTATCTTTTCTTCAAATTCTGATATGTCCACCTTCATATCAAAACCCGATCGTGAATTTCTCAAAAAACGAGGTTGGGGTGGAGTGCTCCCACCAGAGGTGTGACTATGGGCACAATGGAATGGATTTTCATCATCACTTTCAGAATCATAATGCCTAGCACCACGTCCTTGATTCTCATACTGCTTCAAACGTTGTTGGAGTTCTTGAAGTTGTCTCCTTAGCTCATCCATTTCGAAACTCATATGACCCTCATCATGGTCCTCCATGTTATAACCTTGATGACGATATCCAGCCATTAAACCAAAGCTCTGATACCAACTGATACCGAAATTATTATGGATATCCCAACTGAAATGGAATTAGTATGGAAACCCAAATTGATAACCCGGTTAATAGGGGGATGGCTGAATATATGTATCTAGGATATGCATATGAGAATATGAAACATTCAAAATAAAAGATAGATAGGCTCACCACTCAATGGAATCCACCAATGAGATACAGAAACCAAACTCGCCACCCAAAGGAAGTCCACCCAAGGGATAAGAGTTGAAACAGAAGAAATCCTTCTTCTAAGAAAGCACAAAACTTATTTTCTAAAAATTCAATCTCTACTTTATTCATTCCAGCCAAATAGCTTATATAGATGCTTAGAACAACCCTCTAAGCATAGGAAAACGAAATTACATTAAAGCAAATTCAAATGATACTTAGGAACTAGACAACATAATAAAGACAGAAATAGAAACTTGAAACAAAAGTAAATGACTTGAAAAAATAAAAATTAAAGGCTGGAATATTTCCAAGAGAGTCTAATAAATGCTGATTGACTTCTTGGCAAATTTGTTCAAAATATTGGCTTGATTATCTGAATCTTCAAAATCATTATAATTGAGCTTTTTAACTTGAAATGGGCTGACTGAAGCTTCTAGAAAATGGGGCCTTATTTGTTGGGTTTAGGAACACCAAAGTTGGGCTTTAAGACCAAATTGGGTTTGTTGGGGCACACCTGTGTCAGTCTCCCCTGGTTGATGAAGACTTGCTCCCAAGTTCCCTTGGTCTTCTTGATCCTCATAATAAGGAGAAAGATCTGAAACATTAAAGGTTGCTGAAACTCCATAATCACCAGGCAGCTCAATCTTGTAAGCATTCTCCCCAATGCATTGAAGCATCCTAAATGGACCATCAACTCGAGGCATCAACTTAGAAGATCGCTTAGAGGGAAACCGCTCTTTCCTAAGATGAATCCAAACCAAATCACCCTCCTTGAAAGCTGCTGGTTTCCAATGCTTATTAGCTTGTTTGCTATACTTCTCATTTTTCTTCAAAATTCTTCCTCGGATCTGCTCATATAATTTCTTGATTTCCTTAGCCCGTTCTTCAGCATCTCCACTAAAATGTTTAGTTACTAGAAGTGGTGCTAATTCAAGTGGTTCAATAGGATTAAGACCATAAACAACTTCAAAAGGACTATGGCCAGTAGTTTGGTTAGGAGATCGATTATAAGCAAATTCAGCTTGAGCTAAAAGGAGATCCCATTGCCGAATGTTCTTCCCTACAAAGCTTCTTAAAAGATTTCCCAAACTTTGATTCACCACCTCAGTTTGACCATCAATTTGTGGATGATAAGAAGAGCTGAATTGTAGTGTAATACCAACCTTCCTCCAAAGAGTACGCCAAAAATGACTTATTAACTTCGAATCCCGATTAGATTTGATAGTTTTTGGAACTCCATGGAGCTTCACTATCTCTCTAAAATATAAGTCATCAATATGAGAAGCATTCGCAATCTTGTTACAAGGAACAAAATGTGCCATCTTTGAAAATCGATCAACAACCACCATAATAGAATCTTTGTTTCTTTGGGTTCGAGGCAATCCCAAAACAAAATCTAAGCTGATATCTTCCCATGGAGCTTTTGGAACAGGTAGTGGTGTGTATAAACCGGTGTTCTTGCTATGACTCTTAGCAATTTGGCAAATTCTGCAACTTTTCACAAAGCACTCAACATCATGAGCCAACTTAGGCCAAAAAAAGTTTTCTTGCACAAGAGCAAGAGTCTTGTCTCTCCCGAAATGTCCCGCCAAACCTCCTCCATGAACTTCCTTAATAATTGCCCTTCGTAAAGAACATTGAGGAATGCATAATCTGTTGTTCTTGAAAAGAAAACCTTCTTGTACCGATAAATGATTTAATGAACCCTTAGAACAACTCTTCCACACATTTCCAAAGTTAGGATCATTCTTGTACAATTCTTTGAGCACTTCAAAACCCAATACTTGCACCTCCATAGTGCTGAGCAAAGAATGCCTTCTACTTAATGCATCTGCCACTTGATTCAACTTTCCATATTTATGCTTGATAGAAAAAGAATAGGGTTGAAGGAATTCAACCCAACTCGCATGCCAACTGTTAAGTTTCTGTTGGCTATTCAAATACTTCAAAGCTTCATGATCAGTATGCAACAAATACTCATTTGGAAGGAGATAGTGACTCCAATGATCCAAAGCACAAATAATAACATAAAATTCCTTATCATAGGTAGAATACTTTCTACGACTCTCATTCAGCTTCTCACTAAAGAAGGCAATAGGCTTACCTTCTTGGCTAAGCACAACACGAATTCCCACTCCTGACGCATCCCAATCAACTTCAAAAAGCTTTCTAAAATCTGGAAGTATAAGCACTCGAGCTTATGTTACTTTCTTCTTGATCAACTTAAAACTCTTTTGGGCTTCTTCATTCCATTGGAACTTTCCTCCTTTCAAGCATTCAATAATAGGAGCAATGATGCTACTGAAACTTCTTATAAAACGACGATAAAAAGAAGCAAGCCCATGAAAGCTTCTGATATCATGTAGAGATTCTGGCACGGGCCAACTGATTATTGCCTTTATCTTGCTATGATCCATCTTGATTCCTTCAGCTGAAACCACATAACCTAAGAACACAAGGCTATCTATTAGACAAGGTTTATTGAGGATTTGAAATTCGAAATGAGAAAATAATTGTTCAATTGAAGAAACTGCTGCTCGAAGACGGTATAAATAGAAGAAAAGAAAACAGTTATAACCCCCGCGTATTTTCCAGAGTTCAGGAGTCCATTTGTGATTCAAAATGTGTTCAAGTGTGTTCTAAAGTGTATTCGAATATTCAAAAGTGTGTAAAACAGTGTAATTATGTGTGTTTAAGTGCTTTAAGTGTGTTTTTAGTTCAATTGAGAGTTAAATCCTGCAGTTCGAGTTCCTAAAGTGTGTGAGAGTAACAAGAAATTTCTCCTTTGTAAGTTTCTGTTGTTCTTGTTCATATTCAAAGTGATTGTACTCGATTATCATTCAATATATATATATATATATATTCTATAGT
>BKZX01025123.1:0-13174 GCA_014362285.1 Fagus crenata | reverse complement strand
TTGAAATGAATGAGTTGTGTGTGACAGAGGATTAGAATTACTAACCCCATTAAGTTGCATAGTTGAAGTTACATGTTGTTCCTGTGTAATGTTCAATAATTAGTAAATTAGATTATATTAAATAAAAAAATTAAATCCTTATAAAGAAATATAAATATATAAAAGTATAAAATTGTGAGACTAGTACTTCTAAATACTGCTCTGTTTGTATGGGGCAATAGATGCTTATTTTCTTCTTCTTTTTTGCCGTCTCAATGAAACTTTTATATCTGCATCTTCCCTTAGAACCTTTCTTCTTCTTGAGACCCTTAGCACATATGGTCATCATCTCCTCTACTGATTTTTCTTGGTCAATATCAACTTGACAAAGACTTGATTTTCTTCCCAAGATATTGTCAATTTTTTTGCTCAACTCAGTATAGTTTTCCAATGCTAACTTGTATGCTTCCTCATATTCAACTACTTGAGTGATAAGCTTGACATACATGGGACACAAAAATGTATATTGAGTTGTGACTTCCAACTTGGTGTTTACTTTGATATCATGTCCATTAAAGTCTTGCACTATCTCATTTTTTGCATCTTTTGTCCATCTCTTAAGGATGTATTTTTCTGGAAGTACCTTAATATCCATAACATCAAGAATTTTTAAAGCATGACTACACCAAATTCCACATCTCTCAAACTTTCTACAACTACATGAAACAATCTTTTCAGAAGAATTCCAAATGACTTTACAATCTTTAGATTGACCATATATTGAAACTATGAACTCATGACTTGAGTTTCTTTCAAAGCGCTCCTTGACAAAAGCTCCTTGGAACTCTTCATATTGCTTTTGAAACTTTAAAAATAGTTTAGGTGTGTAAATATTTGCTGCTTGAATCAAAATAGGTGATGCGATCTTAACTTTTGGCAATTTTTGCCTTAAATTATACTCAGCTTGCAACTCATTGTAGCGTTTAGCATTGAGTAATCTTTCAAAATGTGTGAAGAACTTTACAATATCATAGTCTGACTGTAAATAATCCTTCAGATCAGAGTTTAAACTTTCACTCAATTGTATCGTAGTCAATCCTGCAGAAAAGGACATCTTGACGCATGCTTTAGCCCATTTCTCTTTCACTTCAAATGTATGTTGAAGCCAAGAATTATCAGTAACATTGCACTTTTGAAGCATATCATCCCAAGCACTCAATAACTCCTCCTCATCCTCCCAAATTTTAAAAAATGCATTGAAATCACTTCTAAACTCACTCTCACCTTTAAATAAATGGCCAACATGTTTCAAAGCATTTTGCATTAAATGCCATTTGCATAATCGGTGATACGTATTTGGCATCACCAATGAGATGGCTTTTGCCATTGCTGGAACTTGATCGGTGAAAATTGTATTTGGTTTCTTCCCAGACATTGCTTCAAAAAAGGTTACAAACAACCATTGAAAGGCCTCTATAGTTTCATCATATAAAAGGGCAGCCCCAAAAATCACAGTTTCTCTATGATGATTAAACCCAACAAATATTGCAAGTGGGCGATACTCCTTATTAGTTCTATATGTTGTATCAAAAGAAACTACATCACCAAATAGATTATAATCAATAATCATCTGGGCATCCATCCAAAAAATATTTGTTATCTCTTTTGAGGCATCTAACTGTACCTTGAAATAAAAGGAAAGATTCTCTCTTCTTTGCTTCTGAAAGTATCTCAGTAAACTCCCGGCCTCACCATATTTCAATTCTCGTTGTTATTTACTGTGAAGGTAATTCTTTTGATCTTGTTTGGTGTAACCAAGAGCATCTCTACCACTAGCTTGTCTACCCATAAACTCATACGAGTCCTTCAGTTTTATACCACTATCATCAGCCAAATCAATTTCCAATGCTTGTGCTTTTGAGATCTTCCACTGTGAGGGCATCATGTGAGCACATTGTGGAATATATATGGAGACTATGATTATGATTGAGCTCAAGGCTATGTATAAAATATTTGATCTTTTCTTTATCAAGTCATATTATCATATGCGCGTTGCAACCCGTCCTTGTTTCTGCTTGCTCATACTTTTTTCCACCATCTTTATCGCATGGGACTCAAAATCCCTCTTTACAACATGCAAATTTTCTGGAAGTCACCACACCATCTATCTTTCTTTTATTGTACCATTCTTTGCGAATACTAAATCCAGAATTTCACCCATACTCATTGTAGAAGTCATATGCCTCTTGTTCAGAATCAAATTCAATGCCAGGTTTTGGAGTAAAATCAATAGGCAAATTTTGACCATCATCCTTGTTCTCCTCTCCATTTAACTGTTTAAAAGTAAACTAAAATGAGTAAGAAAATGTAACAAAATGTAATGCCTATAGCCATGGAGTAATCGTAGATGTCAAGATCACACGACCAATTTCGGTTGAAAATGAGATCAGCTCTTAGATGCCAGTGGAGATTGCTCAAATTCATCAAAAGTTTACCAAGCAAGTTTTTGGAGGGGAAATAATTTGAGAATGACCAAATAAGAGCTCAAATCGGGAGAGTTTAACTGAATCATACAAATTTATAGTTCGGTCACAGCCGAGCTACTCCACTATGTTCGGTCAATGCCGAACCATATACCAGTTCGGTTTAGTTAGTTAAAATATAGTTTGGCCAGTGCTAAAATAAGCCGGGATTATTTTAGAACGCAGCATTCAATGCATAAAATATTCAGGAAAAGAGAATTAAATGCATCTCCTGGTTTAAACTCTAAACAGACGGCTATGAACTAATGTCTGCTTTACCATCCATAAATGCGTAAAGCATCCAGGGAAAGGAGCATTAAGTACATCTTATATATTAAACTCAAAATAGACTGCTATAACTTGTGGTCTAAATCATTCATTAAGGCTGATAGAACGTGAGTTCTGGGAATAAATAAGGTAGAACAAGTTATCTAAATATCTCTGAATACTGGTAGAGTTAAGGTTTTGGGAAGAGAGGAATAATAAAATATCTTAAAATATCTCATATTGGAAGGAGCTATAAATAAAGGAAGAGGTAGCCTTAATCAAGTACGTGATATAATTATCCAAAAACTCTTTAGCTCTGATTATATATTATCTTGCTTAAATCCATCACTGACAAAGGCATTAGAGAGCTAAAGGCCAACCCCCACTGGGTTGACCAGGGTTCTAACGTTCCTTTCTCCTTATTCTTTATGATCTCCAATGTAGGTTGTGCTAAGTCTATTCAGACAAGTTTCGTAAAGTCTGCCTTCTTATTTTTTAGTCAGCTTTTCTAGTTGTTATATTTTATGTTCCTCCAATTGGCGCCGTCTGTGGGAAAAGCTTTCTTTGAGATAGAAGTTTGAAGACCTGTGAGACTTGTCAAGATGTCTGGAGTACCATCGTCCTCACAACATCCCCGCTCTGTGGTTCAGCAGGAATCAAGAACTTTAGCTCGGAAAGTCTCTTCCGGGACTTCATACAAACCTTCTTGGCGCACCAAGACATCATACGAACCTTTTAAAGAAGCCATTGCAAGAAGAGCTTCAGTGGTGGCCTCATCATAACATATCGACCCTAATGAAAGATTGGCCAGGAGAGCTGATCGATGGGCAACATCAAAAGAGCTCGGCTCCCATAAAGAGGGCTCGGAGATGTTCGGCGTACATTAAACTACTCATCCACAGCTTCACGGGCAGAAGACATCGAGAGGATTATTTCGGAACTGTGCCGAGAAATCCACAATCTGAGGCAAGAGGCGAGAAATCGATCTCCAGCAAAAGAAAGGCCGAGGAACAGGGTGAATGCTTTTGTTACCCAAATATCAACCTAAAAGGGGGGTGATTTAGGTTGAGGCAAACTTTTTCGATTTAAATGTAGAATTAAAAGCTATCTTCAAATAGCAAATGTTGATTTAGCAAATGTTTGATCACAATTCAATTGCAATATAGATATGATATGAAATCAACCACAAGTATATATATAAGCAATTAAATATGTAAGAGATAGAGAGAGAGAAAATCAAACACGATGATTGTTATCGAGGTTCGGCTTCCGTGCCTACGTCCCCGCCTCAAGAACACTTCTTGAGGATTCCCAAATCCACTATTTGATAATCTTCTTTCGGGTGAAGATCAAACCGTTACAAATCTTCCTTTCACAATGAAGAGTAACCACCGAGTGAAAAATCCTTTTCACTCCTTAGGATTTATACCAAAACCCTAACAAAATGCTCACAGGTTTCAACAAAGTATTTGTTGTACAAGATAAGGCTCTCTCAAAGAGTAATTGTACACAATATGCTCACTCTAATAGTATATCAAGAATTTGATCAATATGGCTCAAAAAGTGTTTAGAGAAATTTGATTTTTCAATCAAGGATTTTGAATGATATGAAAATATAAGCTTGAGAAGGATGGATTGATGTATAAGATGTTATCTTTTCTATCTTTGATTTCTCTTGTATGCTTGATGTTTAGAAATGAAGAAAGTGTAGTATTTATAGCCATAAATGTTGTCTTGCGTTCTTCTTGATTTTCAATCAGTCAAGTTGCTTTCTTTGAAAACTTTTCTTCTTAAGAGATTTTTTAACCATAATTGATATGGTTGTCTTGCATGTGAATTTCAATCAAGTTGCTTTCTTTGAAAACTTTTCTTCTTAAGAGATTTTTTAACCATAATTGATATGGTTGTCTTGCATGTGAATTTCAAACAAGTTGCTTTCTTTGAAAACTTTTATTTTTAAGAGATTTTTCAACTATAATTGATATGGTAGTCTTGCATGTGAATTTCAATCAAGTTGCTTTCTTTGAAAACATTTCTTCTTAAGAGATTTGTCAACCATAATTGATATGGTTCTCTTGCATTTGAATTTCAATCAAGTTGCTTTCTTTGAAAACATTTATTCTTAAGAGATTTATCAACCATAATTGATATGGTTGTCTTGCATTTGAATTTCAATCAAGTTGCTTTCTTTGAAAACATTTCTTCTTAAGAGATTTGTCAACCATAATTGATATGGTTGTCTTGCATTTGAATTTCAATCAAGTTGCTTTCTTTGAAAACTTTTCAAAATCAATTTAAGTTGGTTTTAAAGTTGAGCCATAAATATCAAATCTTAATAAACTTTACACAACCTAACTCTTACTTCTCATATGTCTCGGAGCATGCTTCTTGAGTTTTGATTTCTTTGTCTTGAGATTTGATGACTTTGCTCTTCAATGGATTTGCAACTTGTCAACTTTGCATTTGCTTGATATTTGAATTAGCCAATGTTGGTCCAATTAAATCAATAGTCAACATTAAGCTTTAAAACATAAATCATTAGTTCATATGAAAATATCATTAATGAACAACTTAAAATCATGGTTATCATCAAAACTACATGAATGTTCTTGGATTAATTAGCTAATTAATAGGTATTGAAACCTTGAGGCTAACAGCTTTGAAACGTAAGAATCCTGAATATTCCAACTGGCCATCTAACTCGCATAGTGAAGATCTCACAGGAACTTCCGGCTCCCAGTCTGAGTTAAGGTCGTCGACATCCTCAGCAGTTTCTGAACAACCTTTGGATTCGGGAGGGCGTTCACGATCTCGTCCGCCTTTCCACCATGGTACGGGTCCCCGAACAAAGGATCGTGTCTCAAGTAAAACTGCTCGTCCAGGAGGGCAGCATGCGGTCTGGAAAGCTCTTGATCTAGTATCGTCCTCTCCCTTTTCCAGAGAAATAGAGAGGGCTGAACTGCCCGAAAGATACACAGCTCTACGTTTCGAAGCATACAACGGCCAAACGGACCCAGTGGCTCATATAAGTCATTATCAGCAAAGGATGGCTTTGTCTCGCTACAATGACCCCTTCATGTGTTGACTCTTCCCATCAAGCCTTGGAGAAGTCACATTGAGATGGTTCAATCAACTCGACAGACGAACAATCAACTCATGGATCTAGATGGCCGAAGCGTTTGTTGCACGCTTCATTACCAATAGTCGGAAAACTAAGGAAATGGATGCCCTCCTCACCATGAAGTTTTAAGATAACAAAACCATAAAAGACTACTCAACCAGATTCTGGGAGACATACAACGATATTGATGGATGTGGTGAAGAAGTGGCAGTCAGAATTTTCAAATTGGGTCTGCCTTCTAGCACAGGCTTGCGCCAATCTCTTACTAAGCGTCCCGCCCTGACCTTGGGAAAACTGATGCACAGGATAGATCAATTCATTCGGGTTGAGGAAGATGGTGATGGAACCACATCGGTCCAGACAGTAGCCTAGCCCAAGGCTATCACAACAAAACCTTCGGCTCGGTTTAGCGGCGCTGCAAAAAACTTGTCCGGCTCATCAAGTTTTGTGTCTCCCTCTTTTTGGGCGTTTCAAACAGTCTTTAAGAAACCAATCTATAAAGTCATGGAAAAGATCAAGAGAAAACCCTTCTTTGTTTGGCCTCTAAAACTACTCGAAAACCCGGCCTTGAGGGACGAGAAACTCCTTTGTACTTACCACAAAGACATAGGCCACATGATCGAAAATTGCCACATGCTGAAAACTCATTTGGAGCAGTTCGTGTCAGCAAGACATCTCGATTAATACTTTGATACCAACCTGACCAGTAAGAAAGAATCGAGTCAAGCGGTTTGGCAACCTGATTTCTCGAGCGTGGTATCTGCTGGGGTGATCCATGTTATTCACAATCTGCTATACTCCTCAATTTTACCTGGGTCTTACAAGTCCGAGATACAGAAGGCGACCCACCTGAGAAGATCCTTCTCCATAAGTGATTCTGTTCACCTTGCCCCGCTGTGTTCGGTAAGAGGAAGAGCTCGGGAACAAATAATCTCATTTTCGGACAGTGACTTGAAGGATGTCCAGTTGCCTCACAATGATCCACTGGTAATCACTCTAAGGATAGGAAACTATGATGTCCAGAGGGTACTTATAGATCAGGGAAGCTTTGCAGAGGTGATGTATCAGGATCTATACAAGAAGCTCGGTTTGGGGGAAGCCGAATTGGCCAGCTTTACGTCCCCCATATTCGGCTTTTTAAGGGAGCCTACCATACCACTAGGGAAGACCGTTCTACTTGTCCTAGCGGGTCCGATCAACCTTCAGACAGAGTTTATAGTGGTTAAAACTTCATTACCCTATAACGCCATAATGGGGCGTGATTGGCTGCACAGAATGAGGGCAATTCCCTCCACCCTTCATCAGAAACTGAGATTCCCTACGAAAGAAGGAATCATGGAGCTAAACAGAGATCAGGTTGTAGTAAAACGATGCGTTTTGGCTGCAGTTAAACAGAGGGACATGGTTGAAGTCGAAGAACCAAGGGACTTATGACAATCACAGTCCCAAGAACCCGAGGACGGAGAAGTTGTAATGACCGAACAGCTTGAAAAGGTATTTTTTGATCCTTCTAATCTTGAGCTATTCTTTTATGTTGGTTCAAAACTATGTGCTATAGATAGAGAACAATTGCTTCAACTTCTGATGAGTAACCAAGACGTGTTTGCTTGGTCGATCTATGACGCTCCGGGGGTATCCTCTGACTTGGCATGTCATGCCCTGAATATTGGGCCCGAACACAAACTAGTAGCTCAGAAGCAGCGAAAGCTGGCTCCAGAAAAAGCTACTATAATCCTTGAGGAGATGGAATGTCTTCTAGCATCCGAAACGATCCGAGAAGTACAGTATCCGGTATGGCTCTCGAACACGGTGGTAATGAAAAAGAAGAATGGAAAATGGAGAGTCTGTATAGATTTCATTGATTTGAACAAAGCTTGCCCGAAAGACCCTTTTCCGCTTCCCCGAATAGATCAGCTGGTAGACTCGGCCTCGAGACATGCTCGGCTGAGCTTCCTGGATGCTTTTCAAGGCTATCATCAGATCCTAATGAGTGCGGCTGATCAAGAGAAGACATTTTTTATCACACAGAAAGGAGCATACTGTTATAAGGTGATGCCATTTGGTTTGAAAAATGTAGGGGCAACTTACCAGAGAATGGTCACTAAGATATTCGGGCACATAATAGGGAAGACAGTTGAGGTCTATATAGACGATATGCTTATCAAAAGCCTCCGAGAGGAAGATCATGTAACTGACCTACTGCAAGTGTTCGATATCTTAAAGAGAAATCACCTACGCCTCAATGCATCCAAGTGTACCTTCGGTGTGAGTTATAGTAAATTTCTGGGCCATATGGTTAGTCGAAGAGGATTCGAGGCCAATCCCAACTAGATTGCCGCCCTTGTGGACTTGGCAGAACCAAGAAACATTAAACAAGTACAACACCTGACGGGGATGATAGCCGCCCTTGGACGCTTCATTTCAAGATCGGCTGATAAATGCAAACCTTTCTTTCGACTCTTGGGAAAGATGAGTAAGTTTGTGTGGGACGAAGAGTGTTCGGTCGCTTTTCAAGGGATCAAGGCGTACTTGTCAACTCCCTCATGCCTATCTATTCCTAATCCAGGGGAACCACTATTTTTATATTTGGTGGTGTCTAATCATGCTGTAAGTGATGTTTTGGTTCGAGAATTGGGACAAGAACATAAGCCGGTCTTCTTCGTCAGTAAAGTAATGGACGAGAGTACGAGAATGAGCTGAGGTACCTGCCCCTTGAAAAAGCAGTTCTAGCACTGCTTCAGGTAGCTAAAAAATTGCCTCATTACTTCCAGTTTAGCATGGTCACAGTATTGAGTGATCTTTCACTCAAAATGTTACTACAACGGTCAGATTTCTCGGGAAGGATCACTAAATGGGGGGTACATCTGGGATCACTCGGCGTAGAATATAAGCCTCGGACAGCAATCAAAGGACAGATCTTGGCAGAATTTTTAGCCGAATTTCAGTATGACTCGAGTAATCCATCTTTACTTATGCCGGCCAAAACTCAGCTCGGATTGATTACAGAGAGATGGGAATTATTTGTGGACAGAGCATCAAACTCTAAAGGCTCAAGAGCAGGAATAGTGTTGGTTTCTCCCGAAGGATTAGTCCTCGAGCAAGCAGTTCGGTTAAAATTTTCGGCATCAAATAATGAAGCCGAATATGAGGCATTAATGATCAGTTTTAGGACCGCAAGGAAGCTCGGCGCTAGTCATCTCCAGGTATTTTGTGATTCCCAACTTATGGCTAATCAAATTTCAGGGGAATATCAGGCTAGGGGCGAGAGGATGTCGGCCTATCTTACAGTTGCTCGGTCCCTTCAGGCCGAATTTGAGTCAATTCATGTAGCCCAAATCGGCAGAGAACACAACTCTCATGCTGATATTTTGGCTAAATTAGCCACGGCTTTAGAATCAGATATACAAAGGACAGTCTGCATAGAAACTCTAGACCGACCAAGCTTTCAGAGTCAAGAGGTGTCTGTCTGCTCCATCAGCAACCAGCCGAGCTGGATGGACCCTATCCTGAGTTATCTTAAGGACAACAAGTTGCCTGAAGACAAAAAAGAGGCCAATATGATCAAGCGAAAAGCCTTAAAATATTGGGTTTCCAAAGACGGGTCGTTGTATAGGCGGCCACTCATTGGACCATATTTGCTTTGTGTACACTCGGATAGGGTAAAGAATTTCCTTTTTGAAATAAATGAAGGAATCTGCGGAAGTCATACGGGAGGAAGATCATTGGCACATAGAGTGATATGTTAAGGATATTGGTGGCCATATATGCAGGCTGACGCCTTGAAATATGTTCGGGAATGTGACAAATGCCAGAGGTTTGCTCCCATGATCCACTAGCTTGCCAGGGAATTGAATCCCCTATCCAACCCCTGGCCCTTTGCTTAGTGGGAACTGGATATTGTGGGACCCCTTCCTCGGGCTCCAAGCAACAAGAGATTTTTGATAGTAACAACTGATTATTTCACCAAATGGGTTGAGGCCGAACCACTCTTCAATATTCGGGATGCTGATGCCAAAAGATTTCTCTAGAAACACGTTATTATGCGTTTTGGCATACCTTGGGCGGTCATATCAGATAACGACACACAATTCGAAAGTAAACTGTTCAAGGGATTCTGTTTGGACCTGGGTATCAAAAACTTCTTTTCCTCCCCCGGCTACCCACAATCTAATGGACAGGCCGAGGTCTCCAATAAGATTATACTGAGCGGGATAAAGAAAAAGTTGGAAGAAGCTAAGGGAAAATGGGTGGAAGAACTCCCGAACGTATTATGGACCCACAGGATGACAGTTAGGAAATCCACTGGTGAGACACTCTTCGCCCTATCTTATTGGGTGGAAGCGGTAATTCCTTTGGAGGTCGGAATGCCGACCACCCGAACAACTGACTTTATCGTGGAAACTAATAAGGACAATCTACGAAAAGATTTGGATCTGCTAGAGGAAAGACGAGAGCTAGTCGTAGTCCGGTTGGCATCATATCAGCAGCGGATAAGGAGAGAACATGACAAGAACGTTAAACCAAAGGTGTTTCAAGTTGAGGATCTAGTGTTAAGGAAGGTTATGGCCAACACGAGAAAGCCGAACGAAGGAAAACTCGAACCGAATTAGGAAGGACCTTACAAAGTAATATCTCAGGCAGAGGTTGGTTCCCATAGGTTAAAAGATCTGGATGGGAAGCCTATTCCTAGACCTTGGAACATCTGTAATTTGAGGAAGTATTTCTTTTGAAAGGTTTAAACTTAAATACAATGTGTCCTATAATGTTTATATTTGTCTGAGTTTTCAGGTCCAAATGGTTTTACTACCTCTAAGGGGTAAGTAAAGGAAAAAGCAACAAACCAAATGGTATTACTACCTCTGGGGGGGTGAGTAAAGGAAAAAGCATCAAACTGATTAGGTTTACTACCTCTAGGGGGTGAGTAAAGGAAATAGCAACAAACCGAATGATATTACTACCTCCAGGGGGGTGAGTAAAGGAAAAAGCATCAAACCGAATAGGTTTATTACCTCTAGGGGGTTAAGTAAAGAAAAAAGTATCAAACCAAACAAAATTAGTACCTTTAGGGGGGTGAGTAAAGGAAAAAGCAACAAACCGAATGGTATTACTACCTTTAGAGGGGGGTGTAAAAAAAATACAAAAACGGTATTACTGCTTCAAAGGGGTCTATTGAATTAAAATTGTTCGAATAAACTTACTATTTACGGGAAAGGTAGGAAACTGTCTAAAGAAAGTTTATCCAATTTTCGGTTAGTGAAGATTTGTGATCCGAAAAACCATAATATCTTTCTTTGGTTCATAGTCCGGATAGTTTATTTCCGTTCTAAGAAAATCGAAAGGTCAATAACAATAATATGAAAGGATAAATTCAAAAGTATGTAAACAATTTCACAAAACGTATAAAACTCATAGAGAAACAAAAAGGGGATTAAGAGTTATAATACAAAGTTAGAAATAAATTACAAAAACACAGTTCAAGGCACACGGCCTATACAAACAGTTCAAAAAATATATAATAAAAACTAACTCCCATCAGTGGGAGTAGGGGGATTGTCGGTTATTGGATGAGCCGAATCTTCTGCTCGGGCCTCCTGTTCAGTCCCAGCTTTTTCAGTCTCATCATCTTCCTCATCATCATCCTCTTCTTCATCATCCGACTCTTTGAGGCCAGCATCGGGATAAGGGAGAGGTGTGTTGCTTCTCACGAACATATCCGAAGAGGATAGGATATCGGCCTTCTTCAAAGCCGACTTCCACCCGTCTTGGAATCCTCAATTGAAGACTCCCTGAAATTGGGCCGTCACCTCGGCCCTTATTTCTTGTTTTCCCTCTTCCTGAGCTTGGCCTATCGACTGTATACACTCAGACTCGAGGAGCTTGACTTTTCCTTGGAGCTTGACAACTTCGGCTTCCATCTTGGCCTTCAGTTCGGCCTCAGCCCTTGCCTTCTCCTCGGCATCCTTCATCTTTTGAATTGTTTTCATGTGTCCCTGCTCTAGCGCCGTATAATTGGAAGTGGCGCTCTCCTTCACATCTGCCATGGCCTTGGTATATTCTGCCTTTTTTTCTTTAAGGCGCTTAGTTAGCTCGAATGCCTTGAACTCCATGGCATGGACTCCTTGGGTGGCCTAAGAGGGAGACACGAGGTTAGTATTTATTAAAGTAAGAGAAGCAAGAAAGTGTTAAAGTAAAAATTAAAGACCCACAAATTAAATTGAAATAAAGTTAAACTTACCATGGCAATCCCACAGGAGATATGGTGGACTAGTTTTCCCGTGGACATATCCTCCCAGGCCTAGAGGTCCCCGGGGAGGCAGGCAGTGGCCGTCAAGGCGTGGACCACCTTCGCAGAGTGCTCGACATTTGAAGTGTCGAGCACGGTATCCTGAATGGTGAGTGGCCTATGTCCCACCGTCATCTCAGGGGCCCAAACCTCGTCCGAAGACGACAAGCCCAAGAGAGTGGACGTTTCACCTTCAACCATGGCTCTTTTTGCCTTCGGAGGTGGTTCGGCAACCACCTCGAGTTCGTGAATCTCCACAATGGAGGAGGTTGAGCCAGATCCTCCCGAGCAGCTGATCCTGAGTCGACATTCTGTGGTGCTTGCTCGGGCGCTATCACCTCATAAACGACCCTCCTTTGTTTCTTAGCCTGGGCGCCCTGCTTGGCCTTCCCTTTTGCCTTTGATTTTTTGCCCATCAGTTCATATGGGTCAATGGGGGCCATCTCTGAAACTTTAGGGATGAGGTCAGGATGTTCTAGAGGAGTGGCGAGAGTAGCCGGATAGGCTACGTAAAGGGTCGTCGATTCGATCCTTACCGCTTGAGCTCGGGGAACGATCGAACCCTTCAAAAAATTGCTGATCAGCTGCTGGTAATCAAGCAGTAATGGTGCTGATCTCGGCTGGCCTAGATTGTCGACGCAGATGTTGGCCGAAAGAGTTTTTGTTAGGTCTTCGAGATTCATGACCGTATCATGAACCACTAACCGAGAAGAAACTGCAAAAAAAAAAACAAAACAAGTCAGTATAATTAAGCTCGGCCGTTCAAAATTATACTCAACAAATTGTTTACTTTAGACCATAGGAAATATATTCAGAACAAAACACCCTAGAAGAAAATTTATGTTTAGACCTAACTTGGGAGTCCAAACTTGTTCCGGCAGGACGACCCATCGGTGAACCAGTTACCGGCAACGATAAGGAAGTCGTTGTCGTAACCCTTGTTCGAACTGGGCAAAGCGGTAACTAATTTTATATTTACATTTTTGGCCCGGAGATGGCAAG
>BKZX01025116.1:0-10233 GCA_014362285.1 Fagus crenata | reverse complement strand
AAGTCTTTCAATAGCACCAACCCTTCGTGTAAGCCCGAAAAGGCATTAAAACCCTCTTTTTTAGATTATTTGGTTTATTCATGTAAATCCTATGGTGGTGTCGGGATCCGAGTAAGTCTTTCAATAGCATCGAATCCCGACCCCACGAGGTCTTGACCCTTTCCCTAAAAATTGTCATGAATTGCACCTTGCCATTTCAAATAAATGTTGCATTTATGTCATTTCATACTTATGATTGACGTACCGCTAACATACCATGATCATCCCATATTATGTCATACTTGTGATTTATGTGCTGCGAACATGCTGTGATTACTTGTTTGAACATTTTATTTGTCTTCGTACTCGTTCTTGTAATTTATGTGCTGCGAACATGCCGTGATTACTTGTTTGAGTGTTTATCGCTTTGATATAAAAATGTGATTAAAATACACTTTGCCATGAAAACTTAAAAAGAATAAACATGGTAATGTGGGCGTTAGAAACGAAGGTATGAGTCCTTTACACGGGGGCGTGGCTGGTACGTGCTTTCGTGTAAGGGATTCTACACGCTCTAACTCCCATAGGATCATGGACTAGAATTCCCCAAAGTGTGAATTAATCACCCAAAACCCCGCCATTTGACGGACCGCTTTATCCTTGGAAATCAAGGGTAAAGAGATCCCGAATATGGCACCAAAAACATTAATTGTTTGTCCCGGCACTAGGTGTTAGGATTTCAAGTACATCCTACCACCAAAATGCCCGGAAATTTAAAAGATACAAAGATAAAAAAGGACGGTGAAATAAAGAGTCTTATCAAAACCAAATGAGGTTAAATTGCATTTGCCATTCTTGGTATATTGCTCGACCTAATTTGGGACATTTGTTCATAATTAAAACCAACAACTTAGGCTTAGCAAATAAAAGGAAACATTAGGAAGGAGGTAACCGTTTTCTTAAACGGATGTCGTGGGGTGCCTAACACCTTCCCCACGCATAAGCAAACCCCCCGAACCTATCTCTGGTTCAAGACCATTTAGTTGTAGATGTCTAAGTAGGGTAAAATCTATTAGACATAGGTGCCCAATCACACCTTAAAATTTCCCATGGTTGGTGGCGACTCCAAATTTGTGCTCACATGCACACACGTACACAAGTTCCCACACACACACAACTCGTATCTCGAAACGGAAAAGAGATAGAGAGTACACACACAACACTCGCCAAATGGGGGTCGGTATCTAGGAAAATAAAAAGAAAACTTCTTAACCTAACATTAGAGTTAGAAGTAAAAAGGGGAATTTTCCGCCGGTGTCGACATGAGGGAAGGTGAAATAAATAGTCTAAACAAAACCGAATGAAGTCAAAATTGCATTTGCCATTTTTGGTATATTGCATGATGGAAATCGGGACATTTGTTCATAATTAAAACCAACAAATCTGTGCTTAGCAAACGTAAGAGAACACTAGAAGGGAGGTAACCGTTTCTTTTAACGGATGTCGTGGGGTGCCTAACACCTTCCCCACGCATAAGCAAACCCCCAAACCCATCTTTGGTTCAAGACCATTTTCTTTAAATTTCCCATGATTGGTGGCGACTCCAAATTTGTGCTCACTTGCACACACACACACGTGTTCCCACACATATACACACACATCATACACATCTCCGAAACAAAAGACTCGCCAAATGGGGGTCAGGATTAGGAAGAAGGAATCTTCTCCCGGTGTCGATAGCTTGGCGACTCCACTGGGGACCTAGAGGGTTTAAGTCTATAGTCTTTTGGTGTTTTGTTTGCTAAACATGTGTTCATGCATTTGTTGGTATTTATTAGAGGGTTTACCCTCCTTGTTTCATCTTGTATACTGTTTTGATTTTAGCATGTCTATATTCTTGTACATATATACTGCGAACATAGGATAGAGATTTATTTATGCAACACATATTATATATTGTCCCTTGTACAAAGAAGTCTTTTCCCTTTTTTTTTTCAAAATCATGACATTACCCTCATTTGACTTATGGGTCGAACCCGGACTCAGGTGGTTGTTTGGTTGGAAACGAAGCTCCCAGCAGTGAGTAAGGCTCTAATTCGAAGGTTATGGCGAGGTAGGTTTGTTGATTGGGTTTGCTTGGAGTCAGTGGGGGCTTTAGGCGGCATCATCTTGATGTGGGATAATAGAGTGGTTGAGAAAGTGGAGGAAGCAGTGAGTACATTTTCAATTTCTTGTAAATTTCGAACTGTGTCCTCTGGTTTCGAATGGGCTTTCTCTGGTGTGTATGGTCCTAATAGGAATGCAAAGAGACATCTACTTTGGGAGGAATTGTCTGGCATTTGTTCTTGGTGGGATGTCCCCTGGTGTGTGGGAGGCGACTTTAACATAGTTTGCTACCCGAGCGAAAGGGTGGGCTCAGATCAGACTTCCCCTACTATGAGGGATTTTTTAACTTGATTTTTTCCTTGGGCCTTCTGGATATTCCGATGGAGGGTGGCAGTATGACCTGGTCTAATTCAATGTCTCGCTTCAAGCTTGACAGATTTCTATTCTCTCCTTCTTTGAAGGACCATTTCTTCAAGATAGTTCAGCATCACCTTCCCCGCCTTCTCTCTGATCACTTCCCTATTCTATTGATTTGTGAGTATCTTCAGAAGCATAAGAGCCCCTTTCACTTTGAAAATATGTGGCTGAAGGAGGTTGGCTTTCATGACAAAGTAAAGCAATGGTGGGAGTCTTATGCTTTTGCTGGGTCTCTGAGTTTTATTTTGGTCCAGAAACTGAAAGCTTTCAAGGTTGATATGAGGAGATGGAATGCGGAAGTCTTTCGTGATGTGCATGTGCGGAAGAATACTTTATTGACTAGCATCCAGCATCTGGACGGGTTGGAAGAAGATGGACAGCTTTATTTGGAAGATAAGTTGGATGAGATCACTTGGAGGCAAAAATCTCGGGCTCTTTGGTTGCGTGAAAGGGACAATAATACCAGGTTTTTCCATCGTATTGCCAATTCAAATCGCCGTTTTAACACTATTTCTCATCTTTTGCTTGATGGAGCTATTACTTCAGATCAGACAGAGATAGGTGATGGCCTAGTTAATTTTTACAGTCAGATTTTCACGGATGATGAAATCAGGCGCCCCTTATTGGATGGCTTATCATTCTCTATCATTGATGAGGCAGATTGTGCTGCCCTAGATAGGCCATTTTCTAAGGATGAGGTGGCATGGGTTGTTCATAATATGGTGGGTGATAAGGCCCTAGGGCCAGTCTGTTTTTCTATGGCTTTCTTCCAGAGTTGTTGGGACATTGTTAAGTGTGATGTGATGGCTGTTCTTCATGAATTTCATGCTCATGGGCATTTTGAAAAAAGCATGAATGCGACATTCATTGCCTTAATCCCCAAAAAGCCCGGAGTGTTGGAATGTAAGGACTTTAGACCCATTAGTCTTGTCACTAGCATTTATAAGATCATAGCTAAAGTCTTGGCAAATAGATTAAGAATGGTATTGGAGAAGATTGTGTCTTCTTCCAAGAACGCTTTTATTGGGGGTCGTCAGATTCTCGATTCTGTGTTGATTGCCAATGAGAGTCTTGATAGTAGGATGAAATCCGGCATTCCAGGAGTCGTATGTAAGTTAAACCTGGAAAAGGCTTATGATCATATCAACTAGAATTTTTTGATCTATATGTTGCGCAGATGTGGTTTTAGTGATAGATGGCGTCGCTGGATCTTTGCCTGTATCTCATCTGTCCACTTCTCGATTTTAGTGAATGGCAGTCCCAGAGGTTTTTTCCATAGCTCTCAGGGTCTTCGTCAAGGTGATTTGTTGTCCCCCCTTCTGTTTCTCCTGGTTATGGAGGCTTTGAGTAGAATGTTAGCGTAAACTGTAGAAAGCAGTTTCATTTCAGGATTTTCAGTTGGCAATTCTATTGAGAACTCGGTTACTATTTCCCACCTACTTTTTGCTGACGATATTTTAATCATGTGTGGGGCTGACCCAATTCAGTTATGGCATTTGCGAGGAGTTTTCATCTGGTTTCAGGCCATTTCAGGGTTAAAGGTTAAATTGAGCAAATCTGAGTTGGTTCCGATCGGTCATGTGCCCAATGTTACAGAGTTGGCAAGTATTTTGGGTTGTAGAATCTCAGCCTTTCCTCTCACTTATTTGGGGCTGCCCCTTGGGGCCACTTTCAAAAGAAAGACAATTTGGAATTCGGTGATGGAAAGGATGGAAAAACGACTAGCAGGGTGGAAAAAACTCTTATCTTTCCAAGGGGGGTCGCCTCACACTCATCAAGAGCACCCTGTCTAGCCTCCCCTCCTATTATCTTTCTTTATTTCCTTTTCCTATGGAGGTAGCTCGGCACCTTGAGAAGTTAAAAAGAGATTTTCTTTGGGGCGGTATGGGGGATAAGCCTAAATTTCATTTGGTAAATTGGCATCAGATTTGTTCACCCATTCAATATGGAGGATTGGGCATCCGTAGGTTGTCGGTTTTCAACAAGGCTCTTTTAGGGAAGTGGTTGTGGAGATATGCTATGGAAAGTGGTTCTTTATGGCGTCAGGTAGTGGATAGTAAATATGGCAGCCAATAGGAGGGCTGGTGTTCCAATCGGGTCAGTGAACCCCATGTGGTCGGTTTGTGGAAGTTTATAAGGGCTGGCTGGGACTCCTTTGTGAACTATACCTCTTTTGTAGTTGGTGATGGTTCTAGGATCAAATTCTCGCACGATTCTTGGTGTGGGGATCATCCTTTGAGGGTGCAATTCCCGGAGTTATTCAGCTTGGCGCATGCCCCTAAGGCTACTGTTGCAAACCATCTTTGCTTCATAGGCTTTATCCGTTATTGGGATATTGCTTTCTGTAGGCCGGTTCATGATTGGGAGTTGGAGACAGTTGCTTCTTTCATGGAGCTCCTCTACTCTTGTTCTATTCGTCAGGGCAATCTAGATTCTTTATGCTGGAGGCCATCTAGTCGAAAGATTTTCCAGGTTCGCTCTTATTATTTTGTTTTGCTCAAGCCAAGCCGTATCACTTTCCCTTGGAGAAGTGTGTGGAAAGCCAAGGTGCCAACCAGAGTTGCTTTCTTCTCTTGGACTACGACATTGGGTAGGATTCTTGCTATTGACAATCTTCAGAAAAGAAGGGTTCTCATTATTGACTGGTGCTGCATGTGCAAGTCTAATGGCGAATCTATAAACCATCTGCTCCTGCACTGCCCTATTGCTCAGGAACTCTGGAATCTGGTTTGTACTTTATTTGGGATATCATGGGTAATGCCTAGGGGAGTGGAAGATTTGTTTGCATGCTGGTCTAGTAAAAGGGAAAATCCAGAATCTAGAGCTATTTGGAAGGTTGTCCCTCATTGCCTCATGTGGTGCTTATGGCGAGAGAGAAACTCTCAAACTTTTTCTGGGGAGGAGCAGTCAGTTCCAATGCTTAAGTTCACATTCTTGCAAACTCTTTTTGAGTGGTTGAAGGCTTCTCATTTAACTTCTGCGCATTCTGTAGCAGAAATGCTTGATAACTGTTCTTTTTAAGCTTTCAACTCTTTTTCTAGCTTTGTAAATCCTTCTTTTCAATGAAAAACTTATTTATCAAAAAAAAAAAAAAAAATGTATGTCTTTTGTAGATGCTTAAAATTTCTGCTTTGATGGGCCACGTATCAATCCACGAACAGGCTAGACACGGGTTGGATTTGTATAAGGGGGGTGTTGAGCCCAAAACTCTACATCAAGTGTGATAGACTACTTGATGGCTGATGGTGCTTTCCCTCTGATACCTCTTGATCCACCGGGCCACAATGTTCACGCAGAGGGGTTACAGTGGATAAGTAAGACCACATCACAAGTCAAAATGAGCTAACAACCATGGATTTTATTTCCACCAATACATTCAGTAACCATATCATGTGATGACAATAAAATGTAGGAAATATATTACAATTCTGCCAACAAGTAAAAAGAATCAATCCCGTGGACTGAAATTGAATATAACAGACTTAGCTTCTTCAGGAGTCCACAGATGGTGGCAGTGGACACAGCACATATAACAAATAACGAAGCTCGGAGGTCAGTGCCATAGATCAAGAAACTGAGCACAATGTACTTGACCTTCTCTGTGACTTGCAAAAAATAGGAGCAGATTAAAGACACATAACAAATCACGGAACTTAGGAGATTTTGGAGTAGGAAGAGAATCATCTACTGTGCAAAACGTACGTAAGTCAATACCATGGATCAGATTGAGTGTCTGGTGTAAGTGTTTAGTGGGTAAAAGAATGACTTTTTCTGTTGTGGTAGACTAAAAGTATTTCTGGTCTACCGTGGATCTACGGGAAGTGTCCCGTGGACTCTCTTTTGGTTATCTCCTTTCTTTGAGCTTTTGAAGTTAGCTTTTATGGAGGAGTTAATCTCGGTCTGAGATTTCACCAACCAGCTGACCAACCCCTTCTTCCTCTTTCTCACCCCTATTTATAGTGGTGTTCATGTCTAGTAGTTTCATTCATTATCCTCTTCATCATGAGAATCACTGTTGATCCGAGAAATAAGGGGCGGGATTTGACAATTTATTTGGGATTAGGCTAATGGTTTTCATCTGCCGCAGATTTGACTTGATCTGCGGCGGACGGCGGATCTTTGGCTCATTTATGAGGAAGGAAGTGATGAGCATTAAATGTTTGGTAATGGGCTGAAGTAATCAGGCTGACTTGACTTACATACATTTTGCATTAATTAAAATTTGATCTTACCATTTTGGGCATTGTTTCCCAGCAAATCAATTCTTTTTTATATTGCGGCAAATCAAAATTAAATTTCAGTAGATTGATTCCCCTACCTCCAAACCGTGCTTCCTAAGCTCCATGATGAGGATGAACAAGGACCACTGGAGTGCTGGGCTGCGGTGGTTGTTGCCCTTGAGAGATGCTGGTCTGGGCGGCCATGGCAGACCTCTTGGTCTTTTCCGTTCTTGTCTTATCTTTTCAATCAATTCTTGAATCAATGCTTGTTTCTACTGGTTGTTGCCGCAGACCATTTTTGTGATTGAGTTCGCCGTGGACCAATGGATAATGTGAAGGATCAGCCACCTTTTTCATCATTTCTTGTCTTCATTGGTGTTGCCACAGACCATTTTTCCTGGAGGTATTTTCCGTATCTGCTGGTTAATGAGGAAAGAGCAGCCCCTTAACCATAATCATGAAGCTTTGGAAATCTGCTCTTTGCCTTGGAAATATTCCCCTTCAGCACCTCGAGCTCTGTGCCAAGAGAGGAGGGAAAGTGAGACTTCACGTGGGAAATTTCCTTCTCTTTTCTTTGAATTTTTTCAAATGCTCTGGTGTTATTGCAGTAGACCTGGGTTTGGGATTTTCGTGGGCTGGGCCTCTCTTTTGGGCTTTGGGCTGGATTGATGGCTGGTAGCCATTTCTTTTACATTCTTGCTACCGTGGACCACTGGGCCTGATGGGCTTTTGGGTCTTTAGCAAATTTCTGGGTCTTTGGACTTGGTCTGCCATGAACCGAAAAAATGGGCCTCTACATTTAGCCCCCCAAGCCCAAATCGCACGTGATGTGTGGTTTGGGTGAGCATTCAGGGAAATATATATGCACCCATGCACGTCATTGTATTTCTTTTCTCACTCTTTTTCTTTTGTACGTGGGTTCCTTATTTCGTGGGAGTTGTGGCAGATAGGAGTGTCAGTTACTGAAACTGATATCCTCCAGGCTTGTTCTTCTTCTTCATAGTATTCCTTGATATTTAAAGCCCTTGAGACTAAAGCTTCAACCACCAGCCCCCGGTCATTAATTGCAGTCAGTATAAATCCCTTGGGTTATCAAGGAAGAGAGAGAAAATCAAAAGGAAAAGTTTGAACTCTCTCCCGATTTCTCTCCTTTCCTCTTTCTTCCTCACTGTACATTTTTTTTTTTTTTTTTTAATTCTTGGCTATGCCCATGGCCTCCTCTTCCTCTATGCTGTCAGTCACCCCCGCTCCTCAACCCACCACAGGTGAGGGGTCAGGGATTTCGGTGGCGGCATCGATGGCATCCACTGAGGCAGTGGTGGACGCCACAGCAGTTCGCCCTTCTGCTCTAGGCGAAGCCACGCCCGTGGCTCCCCCTTCTTTTTCCGGCGAGACCGGCGACCCTAGGGAGGGGTTCATCTTTCCCCTGATGGACCCGTGGTACGAGAGTTCTCCATTATTCCCACCTAGGTCACTTGATTTCCCCTTTCCCGTGGAAGATTGGGATTGGACGACAACAGGATCAGAGGTCACGGTGGACCAAGCTTGGGTTCCAAGCCTTGATGAAATTTCTGAGTTGTTGATCTTAAAGGGGAACATCCAGCCAGTCCCCATTGATTTTGATTTCCTCTGTGCCGCCTCCAAGGACTGGTCCCATTGGGTGGACTTGGAAATCCTTGATTTGGACTTCTAGGACAGTCTACGGGATGCTGGTGTTCACTGGTCCATCTTGGTCTCCAGGAGCTGCAACATGTTCAGGGATACTGAACCACTCCGTGAAGTGCTGAGGAGGTGGTGTCCCTTAACTCACACTTTCTTTTTCTCCTGGGGGGAACTCACGCTGACTCTAGAGGACATCGCCAATCACTGGATGCTTCTTGTCCTTGGAGAACATTCCTTTTCCAACATTGAGTTATCTGCGGAAGAGAAAGTGATTGCAGCTGCTTTGAGAAAGCAATCGTCTACCAGACTCAGTGGTTGGCCTTCACACTTTACACATCATAAAGAAGCTCCAATCCGCCGTGCTGCCTTTGTCTTATACTGGCTTTGTAAGTGTACTTTTGGCAACTCTCCCTATTATTCAATAAATACTGTTTTCATTCCTTTGGCCATTAGGATATCCACCGAACACTGCTTCCCTCTTGCCCCCTTGTTTTTGGGCCATTTGTATTCACAACTGGATTTGCTCCATGATTGCAAGGTTGAGGGAGATTCTTGCTACATTCTGCACGCTACTTTCAATACTACAGGGCTACAGACCTTCTTTTGGGAACATTCCGTTAGTTATCTTTTTGTTACGAGAGATAAAGTGGCTGCTAGGAGCAGATTTTCTGATCTGCCGCAGGAGTTCTTGGATAGTTTTCCAGATTTTCGAAATAACTTGCCGTTAGTCTACCGTTGGGTCGGCTTAAAGACCCATGACCATGATCTTGTTACTGCTTTGGATTATGAGGAAAATGTGTTGTTGAGGCCCTACAGTGATGATTACTCGGGCTTTGCTTGCGTTTCTATCTTCAGCCGGTTTTATCAACCGACTTCTTCAATTCATGACTTGAGAGCTAATGATTACCGAAGTTTGGCATACCTGTCCACCGTGAGTAAAGGTTTCCTACTAGTTTTATCCACCACAGGTGTCTCCTTCATACCTTACTGTCCACAGCGAGTGCAGAGGCAGTTTGGGTTTGACCAAGGTGTTCTAGTTGGTCCACAGGAGACCGCCACTTGCATCTCTGATTTGTCACCTTTCATCAAGAGCCGTGCCTTTGCCCGTTGGAAAGGCGAGATCAGTCGCATAATGGTCCCGGGTGGCCATAGGTTCGGCTTCAATACTTCGTCCATGGATGCATACTGGCGACGATTAACTCAATCCATGGTGGAATTTGTAGATGCTGGTAAGAGTGAGAAGACTCCTATATCTGTCCATCGTAAGCCGTTGATCTCCTATCCTTGTCTTTCTCCCCCTTCCCAATCTGCCATATCTTATGCCAACAGTTAAAAGCTTGGATTTACGGAGTGGGATGAAGCCAGAGGTGGCTGGATTGCGTATACCATACATCTACCGTAAAGTTGGAGAAGTTTTGTTACTGTTGTGGAGGATCGCCTTATCATGCCTTCAAAACGTGGCAAAGGGAGCAAAAGGGAGGCTCCCGTGGACCAGGCTGCAGAGAAAACACCTAAGGAGCTAGCTCCTTCTGCCAAAAAGACTCCTGCTAAGAAGACAAAAGCAGGGAAGAAGGGTAAGTCCACGGTTGCTCCTCCTGAAGCCAAGAGTGTGGATGTAAGTCTCTCGACGAAGAAGCCAAGCAAGAAAAGCATTGCTTCTCGTCCACCGAAAGGGCAGAAAAAAGGCCAGTGTTTCTTCCTCTTTTCCGGACGAGGAACAACCATCTACGGCTTCGACTCCTCGACCTTCTAAGAAAAAGAAGTTCACTGCTCCCATCTTTCCTCTTGGTGCTGCTAGCCGGACAAGGAGTAAAAGTAGTTCTAAGGTAAAAAATTTTTTTTTTTTTTT
>BKZX01025114.1:0-41392 GCA_014362285.1 Fagus crenata | reverse complement strand
TTTCTATTTAGTAGTTAGTAGTGAATTCCCTTTCTACTTAAAAAAAAATACTGTACTTAGGACTCAACATTTATTCGCTAATATTTGAATCAAGTTGTATTTTAGTCCATAATATTTGAAAATTTCTTTTTAACCCTAAAAAATTGTATACATACAAAGTTAGTCATTCTGTAATATTGCTGTTAAATTTTTTGCTTACATAGAAAAACTGAAAAATGTCACCTGGCACTCCGTTATAATAATTAGGTTATGAAATGAATAATTTGGTATGTTTACAACTTTTAAAAAGCTAAAAAAAAATAGCTTTTTTCAAGTTTGAAGACTAAAATAGAATCATAACCAAATTTTAAAGACCAATGGTATAATTTCAGGAAAATTATCTAGTAGTCCAAGACTATAAATAAATGCGTAGTCCCTCTCTCACATGAATGGTGGGTTCTACCATGAATTTAATTAGTGAGACTCACATTTATGTGGTGGGTCCCACCATTCATGTGAGAGGGGGACTACGTATTTATTTGTAGTCCTGAATTACTGAATAATCACTCATAATTTCACCTAATGTTTGTTTTACATTTTCCCTTTCTACTAAAACAAGATGACTGTCAATTAGTTGATCTCCTTATTAATGTGTAAATTAATGTATGTTCAACATATGTCTATATTTGTCTAAAATTCAATGTCTACATATATATATAATTTGGATGAAACTAATTAATAATTAATTGACTAGAAGAATAAAGTGAGGTCATTACAATATGTGGAGAGGAAGATTCGAACCTAGATTATTTTCAAACATAAAATCGAGTAGTGTTGTTGAGCTTCAAGATTCTTGGTAAACTTATAAATTTATAAAATGAAAATAAATAACACTTTCATAAGATTAAATAAAATATTAATTGTATTTATAAAGTTTTACAATGAATTTTGAAATAATAAATTATCCTAACTTCTTTCGAGGTTTGAAGAATTGTCATGAATGAATGTATTCTTAGAAATAGCACATTGTGTCCCTTGCGCTTTGTAATATATATAATAGATACAATTATTCATGTGTTATTTTAAAAAGCAATATTAGGGACACAATTTTTTTTTTTTTTTTTTTTTTTTTTTTTTTTTTTTTTTTTTTTTTTTCAGTTGTGGTGGCAAGTTTTGATTGGAGTATCATCATTTTCACATGAGCTTACCAATGACACAAGTTTTATTATGTATCAATTGCAACAAAAAATTTAAATGTTAGATTTATTGCATTATGCAATAAATTGTGAAAAATATAATTAAAAAAAAAATTAAATACTCATTTTGATTTAATCTCCGGAATGGTTATTAACTAGACTAATTAGATGTAAAGCAAATCCTAAAAAAAAATCTTTGGAGGTAGAGTATCATTTCTAAAAATGGAAGATAAGTTCTAAATATTTTTTTTAAACTTCAAGACAGATGAGTACAATTTACTCATTTTGAAAATTAATTATGTTAAAAGTCATTTCATTAAGATAATTACAAAAAGATAATGTTGGTACACATATCATGGAAATTATTCTTTAAGATTAAATTCTAATGCGTGAAAAGAATGCTACATGCTAGAACACATAAAGTTACGTTCACTTATATATATTCTAAGGTAAAACCAAAGCTTTTTAAATTTTTGGTTAACCTCATAATATTGTGCCACATAAATTTTTGAGATCTCACAAGTTTACACCTCATTATTTTAATATGTATTTTCTAATTGAATTTAAATTTTATTCTATAATTAAATCTTCTATTAGAATCTTGATACATCATATTTTCTTTAATAGAAAGAATATATTGTTCAATGGGTTAAATACAATTTTGGTCCTAACATTTAAAACGGGCAAAAATATTCCCTAACGTTTCAAAATCGCACACCATTGGTAATTCTATTAGTCTCCATTAATTTGGTATATACATGGCTAACAGATTGATGACGTTACCAAATTTTAATTGAGGTGGCATTTTTTTTTTTTTTTTCATTTACAATTAGGATATGACATGGCTTACACATTTTAAATCAACCCAATCCATAAAATAAACCTAGCCCGATTTGAAATAAACCCCACCCAAATTGAAGATCAACCCAACCCTAAAATTATACCCAATCTTTCACTTCTCCCTCTTCATCGCTCTCGTCTCTTTCCTCTTGAGTGTGTCGCCTAAAACACCATCACCATACCCTTTCTCTTGCCTTTATCTCGCACTTCTCTCTAAACTTTGGTCCATAGACCTTTAAATTTCATTCACCAGATTCGTTCATTATTTATTAGTACAAAGAAAAACACTTGTAAACAAAAAGGGTTATAATCAGAATTTCTGTTGTAGATTCATGATGCGCCAATTATATATATTCACCTTGGATGCGTCTATTATGTGATTATTTTAAGCAGTATACTTTATACTGAAGTGATGGGCAATTGTAGAAAATTTTACCAATGCTTAATGTAATCGAGTTCTGTTGCTTTTGAGTTCTTGGAAACATTATCTCCAGCTTTGGAATCAATGGTTTTTATGGGAACAAACAGATCCAAAAGTTAAATTAAAAGTTTATTTTTTAAGGTTCTTTGCTTCTGCGGTTCAAAAACAATAAAATTAAAGATGCCACATTGTATACTAATTAAAGGCAAGAACATTTTACAAAAAACATATTAATCATACGATGAGAGAAAAATAAAGGAAAAAAAGGGTGGTGCTTGAAAATTTTTTAACCAAAATCCGGTGAAATGGTTGCAACCTTTTATGAGTATGTCCCACACCAGTTGTTGTGTTTAGTCAATTTACACAGGGGTTAGATTATGTAGTAAGGCCACAAATCAACTAATGACCCATAATAAATGGCTTAATTACATACATACAAGAGAAAGGGTGCACAGTGATGGTGTTTCAGGTGACTAAGTGAGAGAGGAAAGAAGCAAGAGCGATGAAGAGGAAGAAGAGAGAGATTGGGTTTAATTTTAGGGTTGGGTTGATTTTCAATTCGGGTGGGGTTTATTTCAATTTGGGTTGGGTTGATTTAAAATGGGTAAGCCATGTCATTTCTTAGTTGTAAATGAAAAAGAAAAATGTCATCTCGATTAAAATTTGGTTACATCATCAATCCGTTAGTCAAGTATATATCAAGTTAACGAAAATTAACGGATGGATCAATGGTGCACGATTTTGAAACGTTAGGGACTATTTTTGCTCGTTTTAAACGTTAGGGACCAAACATTCAACTTAGATAAACGTTAGGGACCAATGGTGTATTTAACCCTTGTTCTATATAGACAAATACAATCATAATAAATATTTAATACTAGAATATATTTTATATACAAACACAATAATAATAAATGTCTTTTAATAATTATCAATTTTCATATTTAGATTAAAAAAAAATAAAGGAGAGAAAAAAATCATATTATGTTAAATTTTCCCGTGCAACCAACTAGTATTTATGTATATCAATTTTTATTTTTATTTTTTTTTTTAAGATGAGAAAAAAGAAAAGAGTAAAGTGCAAGTGGCTGCTTACTCTCCGAAAGTATATTAAATGCGTACTCTATCCTTTCACAGAAGTGGTGGGTCCTGCTAATTAAATTCATGGTGGAAGCCATCACTTCTATGAGAGGAGGGAGTACGCATTTAATATACTCCTGAGATATTATATGATTTTGCCAAACACTTGACTACGGACCCAAACTGTGTCATTAAGTGCAATGAAGTGAGCAAAGTCAGACATACCATTAATACTAGTGATGACCATAACTTCATGCATCAAATAAGAAAAATAAAAGAAGTTTTGAATGGTTTTTTTGCTATATATTCTTAATCATAAAAAAAAAAAATCGGTTAATTTTGCTGCTGGGTTGGTACCCTACAATTTGTCTAATCACATGAACTTGTTTTAGAAAAAGTGAAGTATAAATGTAATCTTTTCTTGTCTTATTTTTTTTTTGGATTAAAGTAAGTCATCCATCAAAATGATCTTTAATGTAGTACATACGTAAGTAACTCTTGTTTGTTTATTTCTAAGAAATTATCACTTTGTGAATTTGATATTTTATGTCAATAATTAATTGTTGCACCAATATATCCTAAAAAAAAAAAATGCTCCATAGTTTCTTCCTAAGATACCAAATGACCAAAAACGAATCAAAAGAACGAGATGGATGAAAACAGTATAAAACCGTGTTAAGAAAAAAGAAAGAAAAAAAAAAGTCGAAATCGGTTTGGACGGGAAAGCCTCATTTCTCCAATCCGTTTTGTTCCCTCTTTATATATTTTGTATATTTTGCCAATTTATCATTAAAATTGTTAAATTTTATAAAAAAAATTAAACATATGGACGTAAATACTAAATAGCCAGAGACAAAAGCGTAAGAAAAAAAAATCTATCCACTCGAGGTATCGAAATCTAAAGTAGATAGGATTACTATGATACTTGTTTATAAGGAACTTTAATGTATATAAGAGATAATAATAATGATTAAAAAGAAGTATAGATGACATAAATCTCATGACCGGAATAACCAGTTTTTCTCAGTTTCGAAGTTAGCTTGAATCAATGAATCTGTATCACACAATTCTATTTTCTACACTCCACAGTTTACGCAGGTTAATAGAGGGACCCAAAAGACCATGATTTTCCATGTCTTTGGCAAAAATTCTGTTGTCCACAATTCACGGTAGTAAATAAATTGACCCAAAAGTGACAAGACCATAATTTTCCAACTTTCTTTCCAAAGACTTGCTTAAACATTTCCAGAATTAAAGTCTTGTACCATGCCAATGCCACACATTAGTACAAAGATTGGAAAACTGTGCCACAGCTAGAATTTCAAAGAGTTCAACCCATAAAATACGCTAAACATGAGGGATTAGAATGGTATTGATGGTTAGAGTCTTCTATTCACTGGTAGCATATTATCTATCAATGCCATCTCAATACTTATCTCCTTCTGAAAGACCCAAAATATATTATTATGTCTGATTTCTTAAAGGAAATATGAGGCGGTTATTGTGGACATATCTGGTCCTCTTTATCCACTTCTTGCCTATGCGTTCTCCAGTTAATTCTTTTTCTTCTCCGTCATCAATGCCTTTATGCCATTCAAATCAGTCCTATGCTTTGCTCCAATTCAAGAACTCCTTTTCCATTTTTAATAATAGTTATATTTGTGAAGTATATGGAATGGCCTATTATCCGAAGATGAATTATTGGAAAAACGGCATAGATTGTTGTGGGTGGGATGGGATCACGTGTGATAAGATGACAAGTCATGTGATCGGCATCGACCTTAGTTGTAGTGGCCTTGAAGGTCCCATCCATCCCAATAGCACCCTTTTCTCTCTTCACCATCTCTAGAAACTGAATCTCGCTTACAACAATTTCAATGACTCCACAATTCCATTTAAGTTTGGTTCGTTTGCAAACATGACGCATCTCAACCTCACTTATTCCAGTATTACTGGTAAAGTCCCATCCGAAATCTCCCACCTATCCAAATTGGTTTCATTGGATCTCTCTAAGAATTTTCTCTTGAAACTAGAAACGCCTAGTTTGAAAAGGCTTATTCAAAACCTAACCCATCTAAATGAACTTTTTTTGGATAAAGTTTACATGTCTTCGGTTTCACCTACTTCATTCATGAATTTGTCTTCTTCATTGACATCTCTTAGTCTTTTTTATTGTGGATTGATAGGGAGATTCCCAGATAATATATTCCACCTCCCAAACCTCCAGCTACTTGATGTGAGATACAACTACAATCTCACTGGTTCCCTTCCAAACTATAACTGGAGTAGTCCTCTCAAATCCTTGCGTCTCTCTGAAACTAGATTCCCAATCGACTCACCTAATTTAATCAGCAATCTCAAGTCTTTAAAAGAATTGTACCTCAGTGGGTGCAATTTCATAGGGTCATATCCAACACTTCTTCCTAACCTCACACAATTCACTTTTTTGGACCTCTCACCTAATAACTTTGTTGGTCAAATTCCATGGTCCCTCCTAAACTCTAAAGGACTCACTTACTTAGATCTCTCATACAACAACTTCATAGGTCAACTTCCAGACCCATCTTCAAATAAGTCTTCCAATAGTCAACTAGAATCTCTCAACTTAAGTTATAACTCACTAAATGGCACATTACCATCTTGGGTGTATATCATGCCATCTTTGCGTTACTTAAATCTGGGTTATAACCAACTCACTGGGTATATTGGTGAATTCCAGCATAACGCATTAGTTTCTCTTAGCTTGAGTAATAACAAATTACATGGCACTCTTCCAATGTCAATCTCCAAACTTGTGAGGCTTTATGTTCTAGATATCTCCTTCAATAATTCAAGTGGCAATGTGGAGTCCAAAATCTTCTCAAAGCTCAAAAGTATTAGATCTGTTGATCTTTCACATAACCCTCTCCTATCACTAAACACCTTCACCAATGCCACTAATATCTTGCCCAATATTTACTCATTACATTTGTCATCTTCCAACTTAAGTGAAATTCCACACTTTTTAAGAACCGCAGAATATTTAGGAAGATTAGACCTTTCAAACAACCAAATCAAAGGAAATATTCCGACGTGGTTATTAGAGGTGGGGAAGGAATTGTTGAATTATTTGAATCTTTCATACAACTCCTTGACAAGTATAGGACACCTTCCATGGAAGAACTTGATGATTCTTGATCTTCGTTTTAACTTGCTTCAAGGACCACTTCCAGTTCCTCCATTCGAAACTTTTTTCTTTTCAGTCTCCAAGAATAATTTGACTGGAGAGATCCCTTCCTTGATTTGCAATCTCAATTCCCTCGAGTACCTTGATTTGTCTTATAATCACTTGAGTAGGGATGGCAATTCTGAACCGCCCCGACCCGACCCGCCCCGACCCGCGCGGGTTTTACCCGCCCCGTTGAGGTGGCGGGGCGGTTACGGTTTTAAAAATTTGCCCCGATACCCGGGGCGGGGCGGGTACGGATATTAACTAACCCGACCCGACCCGACCCGCCTATATTCACAAAAATGCCATTAGGGTTTATTTTTTCCAACATTTTCTTCACTTCTCCAGCCACCACTCTCTCTCTCTTTCCTCACTTTCACTTCTCCAGCCACCACTCACTCCCTCAAGTTGCCGCCAGCCACCATGCCAGCCACCATTGCCGATCTTATGCCGCCAGCCACCATGCCTATCTCACGCTGCCAGCCACCATACCGATCTGCTGATCTCACGCCGCCAGCCACCATGCCGATCTGCTGATCTCACACCGCCAGCCACCTCACGGCCTCATGCCGCCGCCATCTCTCTCTCTCATGCCGACAGCCTCTCACGAAGTCTGGAATTTGTTTTTTCTCCTATTTAGTGACGGGTTAGTCTGTCTCGGGGCGGGGCGGGGCTCCTCGGGGCGAGTACGGGGCGGGGCATGTTGCCCCGACATGCGGGGCGGGGCGGTTTTGGGGCTACCTACCCATAGTGCGGGGCGGGGTCGGGGCACCCATGATCCGGTCCCGATCCGCCCCGTTGCCATCCCTACACTTGAGTAACATGATTCCTCCATGTTTGGGAAACTTGAGTGATTCTCTCATAGATTTGGATCTGCAAAACAACCATCTTAATGGCACCATTCCAACAATGTTTTCCAAGGGCAATTACTTGAGAAGTCTTAAACTTAATGGCAATCAATTGGAAGGGTCATTGCCATGATCATTGGTCAATTGCAAAGAGTTGGAAGTTCTAGATGTTGGTAACAACAAGATTAATGACACCTTCCCTCGTTGGTTGGAAACTCTTCCTGAGTTGCGGGTTCTTGTCTTGCGATCAAACAACTTTCATGGTATCATAGGTAATCCCAAGACCAAAATTTCATTCCCTAATTTGCGAATCATAGATCTCTCTCACAATGAGTTCCATGGTCTTTTGCCAACAAACTTTTTCAAGCATATAAAAGCCATGATGAATATGAATGCAAATAAAGGTGAATTGAAATATATGGGTGATGACTATTATCAAGATTTTGTGACGGTGGCCATGAAAGGGATTTTTATTGAAATAGTGAAAATCCAAACTCTCTTCACAACCATTGATTTCTCCAACAATAGTTTCAAAGGAGAAATTCCAAAGTCAATTGGAAAGCTTAGGTCACTCAAGGGGCTTAATTTTTCACACAATAATCTTGACAGTGGGTAGAAATTACATCACTTGAAGTTTTAAATCTATCAGAAAATCTTCTTGTGGGGCCAATACCTCGAGGTAATCAGTTCAATACGTTTACAAATGATTTTGTAACAACCCAAGGAAAGCGTTAGCCACATATGCGCTTATACCCCAAAAGGACAAGTCAAGTTACAATTGAGGCTCCTTGCAATTGTTAATAAAGCCCAGTTCGACCCAATAATTGTCCAATGTGGGACTCAGCAAACACACACACTTATCAGAATTTGGGGCATCACAATCTCCCCCACTTAAATCCCTAACACCCTCGTTAGGGCCCATATGTCCGAGCCCACACGGGATTACTGGGTTGGCTCTGATACCACAACTGTCATGACCCGAACCAAAACCAAAGATTTAGGTACATGACTTGTCATATTTAACAGTAAGCTTAGCTTAGTAGTAATAGAATAAGAGATTTAAACCTGTAACTTAGAGAAAACTAGCAACCAAAAATGGAGCAAAGCAGAACTAGATATCCATAATAAAACCAATCAGAAATATCATTCTAATACTTTAAAAACCATAATTTTCCTAATAAAAATATCCCATCCTGAAACACAATAAATAAGCCTTAAACTAGATCCTCAATGTCGTAAAATTAACAAGTTTACAATCCTTAATGAAATTTAGAACAATAAAACCATTCTACTAACATGTTTCTCTAAAATAATGTAGTCTTCACTTCACAGCTCCAATATTCACCAACTAGTCAGATTCAAAGAGTCCACTGCACTAATCTGAAAAGTGGGGAAGGGAAGGGAGTGAGCTTGATTGCTCAATAAAAGACCACATCACACGACATTCTCAAATAAAAATACGTATTACTTAAATAATATATTTGCTTTACAAAACATTCACCAACAGTATGAATGATTATTTAGTATAGACAGTACATTGAAAATTGCATAGTTTCTAGAAATAGATAACTATTCTTATAAAACTTTCTCAAATTCAATAAGCAATATATAAGAATGATATACTTAATCATAAAATAGTTTTCCACAATTAAATCTGTAAAGAACAATAAACAGTAAATCTATAATATAAATTAAAACCTGAAGCTGAGTGAAAGTTTCTTATCTCCTCCAAAGCTTGCCACATCAGAATTCCTATTCTTACACAATTCCACCTCCCTTTGTTTCATTCTCTCCCCCCCCCCCCCCTTTTCATCCCTCTCTCTCTCCCCCATGCCTCTTCATCTCCCTCACCTCTTCATTTCCCATGGGGTTTTCCCAATTTTTTTCTCTTTCTTTTCCCTTTCCTAATTTAAAGCCACCCCTACTTAATTACTTAATGTTTGACAGTTTTTATTTTATTTTTTTTACATATAACATATCTCCACCATATTAGAGGCATGGTGTGGACTTAATAGCCTTTATTGGTATATATATATATATATATATATATTTTGAATCCATGTTTATGAAGAATTAATATTTGTCTAATTCTTTTCCCTTTCCGGCTTTCCCAATTTAAAGCCACACCCACTCAATGACTGAATGTATGACAGTTTTTTTTCAAATAACATATCTCCACTATATTAGTGGCTTGGTGCGAACTTAATAGCCTTTATTAGTTACAGTTTTTGAAGCATTAATATTTGTCTATCATATTAGTGGCTTGCGCCAACTTTTTGAATTCCATGAGTTACTATTCCTCATCAAGCTCTAAAACTGATTTCCATGCCTTGCTATTTTCTCTATCAAACCTTTAAATACTTGAGGGACGTTGCGTGTTCATGTACAACACCTATTTCGCTACCTATAAGCTTATTCTTGGTTGCCCATCTTTGAATTTTAATTGTCTCTAATTCAAATTAGTATTACATTTTCCAACCCTTACGCTCCTTTTGTACTTTTCTTCTCCTTATCTTATTTTTTATAAATTTTCTATTACTTTCTCTACAGTTCATGTTGCGCCTACAAAACAAAACAAAAAAAGAAAAAAAGAAAAAAAAAAAAGAAGGTGATTACTCTCTCTATTTTATTTTCTCGATTTTCTTCTTTCTTTTGGTCTTTTTCATTTATTTATTATTTCTTACAACTTTGCTTTGGTTTGATGAGTTTTTTTTTTTTTTTTTGGGTAACTCTATTTTGAATGCATTTTGGTGTTGTCTTTCTCAATTCCCCATTAAATGTCCTCTCTCTCAACAAATTTCAAAGAACCAATTATGCATTATATCATATTATAAAATAATTATATATTCCCACGCATTGCGTGGGTCCACGACTAGTTACTATATTAAAAACTATAGCCAGACAAGACTTATGCTGCTAAACAATCAGTGGGTGAGTCCATGGGAAACAATATCCTCAAAGAGGTAAACAGTAACAATAGCTCATGAGCAACGATAACAATACAATGGCTCTAAAGAGCAACAATACAATACACCACACCACAATATACGATACCTCGGCCGAAGGCCAACACTTAACCCTGTGTTGGCATAGGTTGTAGATAGTCTAGCTGACCATTGAAAACATTTTACTTTTCTTAAAAACTTCATAAACACAATTTATGTAATACAATAATCAGTATAAGGAACTAACAATGATTTAAAATTTATAAGTTTCACTCTTTGAAATCTATATATATATATATATATATTGAGAGATGTCATGATCTGAAGTCCACTTACTTTGAATAGCCAAGGCCAAGTTTTGCCTCCAATGTCTAGGGCGATATCTACTAGAACCTAAAGAAAGATAAGATGACCCAATAAGGATAGGTACAATACTTAACTATCAATCTAAGCGAATATAAAACTCTAAGGAACATATAAGGATTTAATATTGATACCTCATTAATTCAGTTCTCAATTTTCTGCTAAACTATCTAAATTTCATCAAACTCCTTGAATCTTTAATCACTCACACTCTAATATTTATCCATAACCAAAGAAATCTTTAAAGCTTGTATTAGCCCCCCAAAAAGATTCATTTTCATATTGTATTTAACCTACAGTTCAAAACAACCTAATGTTTCATCCTGTTAGGGCTATCAAATTAAATACTCCATGTCTATGTTTGTACATACATCATGATATTTTCTTATATGTATATACGGGTATTCTATATACATACTAAGACTAAGATTCATATATCACAAATTTCATATGATACAATGTAATATACCTAAATTCCTTAATCATATGCACTACCAGTATGCATATATGTAACCAAAACTAATATATAAAGCTGGTATATACACTTAACGACACCACCTAAATTAACTTCATTAGATTATACTTTTCGGAACATCTGTATATATATACATATCATAGCATTAGTTACTCGTTCCATATGTATAACCACTACCATAATATATTATTGATCAATAACTAC
Source organism: Fagus crenata (assembly GCA_014362285.1). Lineage (NCBI taxonomy): Eukaryota > Viridiplantae > Streptophyta > Magnoliopsida > Fagales > Fagaceae > Fagus > Fagus crenata. Next base: position 29,833 of record BKZX01025114.1, on the reverse strand, counting down.
ACCTATAGAACATCATGATTTACAATATATATATATATCCTATTACTCTAGAATCATTATGCACTGACAATGGCCTATAGATTTTCGGAACTCTTTAACATGAGATGTCTTTGTTTTAGCATTTGATAATATATATACTCTAATATCAAATTCCATTGACTTACCTTCACTGTTACTAGCGTCTCCATTCTTCAATGTATAACCCTTTTGAAGCTTATCTAATATAGCAAGTTAGTTAACAAGGAGAAGATTATATATACACAGGAACTCTAGCTAGGGTTTAGGCCAATTTACTACAATAACCCTAATTAATATTTCTAATGTCTAATTAACCCTCTAAAATAAATAACTCTTATTTAACTTCTTTTCTTAATATCCAGTCCAATTTACCCCACTATTGGGCCTATTTAAGAATTAAATGAAATCATTTTATACAACTTTTAAATTAAATTTTAACTATGTGTTGAACCTTAACCGGTTGCAAAATACTAATTATGTTAAAAATTTTGGGGCGTTATATCCTTCTCCCCTTAAAAGAATTTTGTCCTCGAAATTATACGTACCTCCATTTTTGAATAGATGGGGATATTTAGATTGCATTTCATCTTCGTGCTCCCATGAGGCTTCACCCGTGGAATGATTCCTCCACAAGACCTTCACCAAACGTATAGTCTTGTTACGTAACACTTGGTCTTTGCGATCCAAAATTTCCACTGGCATTTCTTCATAGGACAGGTCCTCTTGAACTTGGAGTGGCTCATAACTCAGTATATGTGAGGGGTCGGAAACATACCTCCTCAACATGGATATATGGAACACGTTATGTATCCCAGACAAAGCCGATGGTAAAGCAAGCTTGTAAGCCATAGGGCCAACCCTTTCCAAGATCTCAAACGGTCCCACGTACCTAGGGCTTAACTTTTCCTTTTTACCAAACCTCATAACTCCTTTCCTTGGTGCCACTCGTATGAAAACCATGTCTCCTATTTCAAACTCCAAGTCTCTTCTTCGTATATCAGCATAACTCTTTTGTCTGCTTTGAGCTACTTGCAATCTTTCTCGAATTAATTCTATTTTTTCACAAGTCTTTAGAACAATCACAGGACCCAAAATCTTCCTCTCACCAACCTCATCCCAACAGATTGGAGACCTATACCTTCTCCTATATAAAGCCTCATAAGGTGCCATCCCAATACTTGCTTGATAGCTATTATTATAAGCAAAGTCCACTAAGGTCAAGTGATCAATCCAACTACCTTTGAAGTCTAAGACACAAGCTCTTAACATGTCTTCTAAGATCTGGATGGTCCTCTTAGACTGTCCGTCTGTTTGAGGGTGGAAAGCAGTACTAAAGTTCAACTTAGTACCTAGTGCCTTTTGCAAGCTACCCCAGAACCGTGAAGTAAATCGCGGATTTTTATCAAAAACAATAGAAACTGGCACCCCATGCAACCTCACAATCTTGTTAACATAAATCTCTGCAAGCTTGTCAAGAGAGTAGTTCATTCGGATTGGAATAAAGTGGGCAGATTTAGTCAACCGATCCACCACCACCCAAATAGCATCATGGTTCTTAGATGTCCTTGGTAACCCACACACAAAATCCATAGAGATATTTTCCCACTTCTACTCAGGTATAGGCAATGGTTGCAACAACCCCGAGGGTCTTTGGTGTTCCACTTTAACTTGTTGGCAAGTTAAGCATTATTCCACAAAATGAGCTATCTCTCTTTTCATGTTATTCCACCAATAAACTTCTCGAAGATCATGATACATCTTGGTACTACCCGGATGAACTGTGTAAGGAGAATGGTGTGCTTCCTCCAAAATCTCCCTTTTGATTGTTGAATCCTTAGGCACACAAAGTCTGTCACCAAACCTCAAAGCACCGTCACTGGAGATATTAAATTCAAGCCTATTTCTGCCACGCACTTTTTCCATGATTTTCATCAACTGTGGATTACAACCTTGAGAAGATTTAATTTTCTCGATTAAAGTTGGTTGCACACTTAAACTAGCCAAATAAGATTGGGAGCCATCGACCTCAACCTCAACTCCAAGTCTCTCTAGATCATTAATGATATGCTTCTGAGTAGTTAATAATGCGGCTAAGAAGCCATAGGACTTTCGACTGAGTGCATCTGCTACAACATTGGCCTTACCAAGATGATAATTAATTGAGCAGTCATAGTCCTTAATCAACTCGAGCCATCTCCTTTGTCTCATATTCAACTCCTTTTGAGTGGAGATGTACTTTAGGCTCTTATGGTCTGTGTATATTTCACACCTGTTTCCATACAAGTAATGCCTCCATATTTTTAATGCAAAAACAATAGCAGCCAATTCTAGATCATGTGTTGGATAATTCTGTTCATAACTCTTTAATTGTCGGGAGGCATAAGCAACCACCTTGCCATGTTGCATTAGTACACAACCAAGTCCCTTGTGGGACGCATCACTATATATAACAAAGCCACTAGAACTTGAAGGAATAGTCAATACCGGAGCGGAAACCAACCGTTGCTTCAACTCCTGGAAACTCCTTTCACATTCATTTGTCCATTCAAACTTTGCATTTTTCCGAGTCAAACGAGTCAAAGGAGTTGCAATACAGGAAAATCCTTCCACAAACCTCCTGTAATAACTTGCAAGACCCAAGAAACTCCTGACTTCACTCACATTAGTCGGTCTAACCCAATTGACCACGGCTTCAATCTTGCTAGGATCCACAGTAATCCCATCCCTAGAGATCACATGCCCCAAGAACACCACACGATCCATCCAAAATTCACACTTCTTCAATTTAGCAAACAATTTCCTGTCCCTTAGAATTTGCAACACAATTCTTAAGTGCTCCTCATGCTCTTCCTGGCTTTTAGAGTAAACCAAGATATCATCAATAAAAACAATAACAAAACTATCCATGTACTCATGAAATACCCTATTCATCAAATCCATGAAAACAACTAGCGCATTAGTTAGACCAGAAGGCATCACTAAGAACTCATAGTGACCATACCTAGTTCAAAACGCTAGCTTGGGTATGTCTTCCTCCTTAACCCTCAACTGATGATAACCTGATCTTAAGTCAATCTTGGAGAAAACTTCAGAGCCTCGAAGTTGATCAAACAAATCATCAATTTGTGGCAAGGGATACTTGTTTCTTATGGTTACCTTATTCAACTCCCTATAATCAATGCACAACCTCATGCTACCATCCTTCTTTTTAACAAACAATACCGGTGCACCCCAAGGAGAAGCACTGGGCCGAATAAAACCTTTGTTTAGCAAGTCTTGCAACTGTTCCTTCAACTCCTTGAGTTTCGCAGGAGCCATTCTATATGGTGCCTTGGAAATTGGACCAGTTCCAGGAACTAGGTCAATAGTAAACTCAACCTCTCTCTCAGGGGGTAATCCATGTAAGTCTTCTAAGAACACATCTGGAAATTCTTTCACTATCGAAATGTTTGCGATCTTTAGCGTTGTTTCCTCACTCTTTAACACATAAGCCAGGAACCCCTTACAACCCTTTCTAAGCAATCACTTTGCTTGCATAGCTGATACTAGTGGAGGTGGTCTCACCACATGATCTCCTTCAAATACAAATTCATCTTGACCAGGAATTCTAAACACCACTTTCTTTCCAAAACAGTCAATGGAAGCATGGAAGGTAGATAACCAATCCATCCCTAATATTACGTCAAATTCATACATATCCAGCAACACAAGATTTGCTTCTAATTCTCTCCCAGAGACTAGGACATTACATGATTTGTACACTTTATCCGTACACATTACATGTCTGGAAGGTGTATCAACAGGCAATTCAAAATCAAGAGTCTCGGGTATCATATTTAATCTCTGAGCAAAACCATGAGAGATGAAAGAATGAGTTGAACCGAAATCGAATAACACTTGAGCATGTTGATTAGTAATAACAAGCAGACCTGACACCACAGATGGGGATGTCTCAGCATCTTGCTTAGTTAAAGCAAAGACTCGACATGCCACTTTCGGTTTTTGTTGGTTCCCATTTGCTTTGTCTGTCTGCTCATTTTGCTGCTTTGGATAATCCTTGATGAAATGTCTCGTCTTGCCACATTTAAAGCATGCTCCAGTCTCCAGATAACATGTCCCACTATGATTCTTTCCACATCTCGGACAAGCTTGATGAGTCTTCTTGCTTGAGTTAGATACCCCATGTTTCTTGAATGAACCACCACTAGACTTTCCCTTTAGGAAATTACCCGACTTTGGCTTCCTTTCTTCATCATTTGTCTTCGAGAGGCGTTTGCAATTCCTTTCTGCTATTAGAGCTCAATCCACCACTTCTGCATATGTTTCCAATTTGAACATGGGAACCGGTCCCTGAATTTCTTCCCTTAAGTCCCTCTCGAAGTATCTAGCCTTCCTTACTTCAATGTCTACCATGTGTGGAGCAAAACATGATAACTCAGCAAACTTACGCTCATACTCGTACACTGACTAGTTCCCTTGCTTTATGCGAATGAATTCAGCTTCCTTTTGGAGCCTCAAGCTGTCAAGAAAGTACCTTTTTCGGAAGAGGTCCACAAATTTGCTGCCAATATACGACTCCTCCCTCATGTGTCCTCTCTGTAGATTCCCACCACTCTAGTGCATCACCCTTCAACATAAAGACTGCAAGGGTAACTCACTGCTCATCTATAACATTCATTGCCTTGAAGAGCCTATCCAGTTCCTTAAGCCAGTTGTCAGCCTCCAGTGGATCTTTTGAACCCTTGAAACTAGGAGGGTCAAGCTTTCTAAATTTCTCCAAAGCACTCATCGGGTTGGTTGCTCCAACCTGATGTTGCACAACCTCGGTCAAACCACCTATTGCTTGAATAATAGTCTGAAGGATATCAAATGTTCCCTCAGTGCTTGGTAGATTGTTCCCTGAGCTCTTTCTTGGTGGAGCCATCTATGCAGTACAATAGGGTAGTATAAGTAAAAATTTAGATAACCCCAAATTATAAATCAAACTTACTAATAATACAACAAACTTTCTATATACTATAACAAAATACTACATAAGGTCGAATCACATTACCACTAAAGTTATTGACAAAACTTATACTCTTGTTCTAAGAGTCCTCAAGATTAAAGCTATGAGTCTACAGAATCTTAAACCTATGCTTTGATACCACAACTGTAACAACCCAAGGAAAGCGTTAGCCACATCTGTGCTTATACCCCAAAACGACAAGTCAAGTTACAATTGAGGCTCCTTGCAATTGTTAATAAAGCCCAGTTCGACCCAATAATTTGCCCGATGTGGGACTCATCAAACACACACACTTATTAGAATTTGGGGCATCACAGATTCTTACAATGGAAACTTGGGGTTATGTGGATTCCCATTGACAAAAGCTTGTGGCGATGACAATGGACAACTACCACTGCCATCCTCAACCATTCAAGAAGATGATTTTGAGTTTGAAAATGGGTTTCATTGGAAAGTCGTATTGTTGGGGTATGGATGTGGATTCATGTTTGGATTGGGTATGGGATATCTTGTGTTATCAAGTGAAAAACCGAAATGGCTAGTGAATATTGTCTATGGAGACCAACGTAACAAGGTGCAAAGATCCAAGAAGAATGCTCATGGTAGAACCGGTTGAAGAAGAATTTAGTTGATGCAAATAGGGATTTAAGGTATATTCTTCCATACTAAAAAAAATTAGAAAATACTCTATTTCATCATTTTTCGTGTTAATGATGAGGCTCATTACTGGTGCTAATGGGTGCATAAGCTTTCATGTTTATGGAATCTATACAAGAGAGTAAATAGGCTCACTACTATGTGACTTCATTTAATAACCCTGCTTTATGCTCTAGTGTTAGAAGAAATTTCTCTACTCCATTCAATTCTAAACCATTACTTGGTCAAGGAAAAAATATTTTGAAAGGGGTAGCTCCATTGTTTAGTTGTAGTACCAAATAATTTGGGCATATTCTAAATTATTATTATTACATCCTTGTGACTATTATCTACGTTTTGCAGAATAAAGAAGATCCTATTGGTTGGATCGCATGAAGAAGCTAGAGCTACATAAGATGCTTTGAGGAGTAGACTAATTTCCTTTAGAGTTTCAATTAGACACATTTTATTTTAATTATGTTTTTCCTAGAGTTTCATTACTAAGTTGGGATTCCCTACATTTTTTTTTTTTTTCCTTCTTATTGTCTAGTGAGTTTATTATTTGCAATTGTTCTCTTTTAACTATTTGTTAGATAGAGCTATGTTTCTACTTGTGTTCCACCATTTGGCTATAGCAACCTTTAGTTTTGTACTTTCATTCTTATTTAACATTGTTATGCATTAAAGAATTGACAAAAATAAAATTTTATTTGGATTACCAAAATTTTGCTAGAAATATTAAATGCAAACAAAAAGAAATTTCAAATTTGAGGCCTTATGAAAGTTAATTTTTTTTCCCTCTTGTATACCACTTGATTCTATAAACTAACAATGGAGCAATATAATCAAGGCATGTCCATGTCTAACAGATCATCGATATTAAAGTGAGTCTGTTGACACCTCATTTTGCAACCATTAATTTTACTTTTTTATACTTTAGTGTATAAAGGGTAAAATAGTAATTTCACAAGCTTGAAAATTCAAAGTTGGTCCATAAATTTAAAATCATATTTTAAGTGATCAAAATTGAATTAAGAATGAGAGTGCATTTTTCGGATTGGAAATTGGATCAAACACCAAGATTTTATTAAGGAAATAAATTTGATTGGTTGAAATGATATTTATTATAAGCTCACATGCATAGGACTACTTGTTAATTAATTTAATTAGTCCTCTAAAAGATTAAATTAAAATCAATTAATAAATAATTCCTATTGGTTTAGAATATCTTAAAATGGTAAGTATACATGCACAATATATTTATCAAAGGATAATTCTTAAATTGATTAATTTTTAACTAATGAGATAATTATTTTGACCAATAATTATCATATTAATTATTAATAAAATGAAGAAAATCAATAAATCTCGAATTTAGCCAAAGAAGGACTTCTAAATCCACTAGAAGTTGACCAAAGCTGAAAAAAATCGGAATTATCCAAAGCCTAATTTGGATTTGAATTCCAACTTGTACATTGATCAGTATTTTGACCATAACTTTTGACTCAGTTATCTGATTTAGTTGATTCAAATTGTTCTGGAAATCTAACATGATGGGTTAAAAATATGCGTCTAATGATCATCTCTAAATTCTAACATTTAGAGGGTCAAAATGGGCCCACAATCAGGGCCTAAAAATTAGTCAGAATTTCAGGATTTTCATGAAGTATATCCAATTTCCAAAACCCTAATGCACTCCCATGAGGTCCAGAACGTGGGTAGGTTCATTTGAGGGCTACCATATAATAGAAAATATTCTCATTTTAACAAGAGGTTGGAAAAATTAGTCAGAGCAATCCTAAGCAAAATTTAAGAGAATTTTTTGCAAAGGGTTAGACTTTGGAATAAGAGCACAAGTGTGTTCTTATATTTAAGTCTAGAGATTACAAAAGTCATTTTTTGTAATCTTTATTTCCAATCTTTCAATTCCTTTTTTAATCTCCTTGAATCATATTTAACGATTTTTGTCAAGAAACAATTTTCAGGACTGGTGGTATTCTCAATCAAGAGGCCGCACTTTACCACAATCAAATTCAATTCGGGACACTCATTCAAGAGGTTGCATCCCAAAAGGTACAATCCTCTCTTTTTTAATTTAATGCAGCAACTTTAATTATTTAAAATGCATGATTAGGTTTTAATATTAATTGCTAGATTAATTTTTAATGCATAATTTCTAGATTGCATTGTTTTCGGTTTCTATTTTGTGAATGATGTAAATATGATTTTTCTAACATGTTGTTCTAAAATTACAGCAACTTTAAATTTTCTTTTTCATGTGAGATGTATGCTTAAATGATTTTAAATGCTTGATGATTAATCACTGTTTAATTTTTCATTGCATGTACTGTTATGATGCTATGAATCAAATGAGAGTATAGTTTGCTTAAGGTTGTGGACTTAGACTAATGGATCCTTAGAGACTGATCTAGGTTAGGTTGGATGGGTGCCTAACACCTTCCCATCCAATTCCATAGCCCCCAAATCCTAATCTTAGGGGAAGATTAGATTAGTTTATGTATCCTATTTATTTTCTTGTTTAAATTGTATTTAGGACCAAAACCTTGTATTTTGCTTTCTTAGATTGTATCTAGGGCAAAATATTGTAATTTATTTCTTTTCCAAACCATTGTATTATTTATTCAATCAATAAAAGATGTAATTTTTTCTTAGCTTTTTTTTTTTTTTTTTTAATTTAGATGGCGACTCCATTGTAAATTCCCCTAAAGATTAGGATGGAAAACATTGTAATTTATCATTTTTGAGAATCATGTTTAGACCTTTATTGGTTAAGGGTCGTGGTTCTCAAAGAGTCTTGTCCCATATTGATCAGGTATTCTTGGATTGTGCAATTTATAAGCCATGGGTAATCCTCATCTCTCAAGGCGTCTTTTGAGATTGAGTTAGGCCCATTGGACTTTAACATGGTATCAAAGCATGGCCGATTCTGCCATAGCTAACTAATTTCTTTTCTCTCAGAAAATTCCTTACCAATTCCTCTATTTCATCTACCTTTTTCTCTTATCTTCTTCCTATCAAGCCATGAATACCATCTCAACCCCCATGATTTTACTCTCTAATATCACCAATCTTGTTTCAGTCAAATTGGATCAGAATAACTTCATGCTATGGAAGTTTCAAATCACTTCCACTCTCAAAGCCTACAAATTACTTGATGTTGTAAATGGCTCATACCCTTGTCCTGAGATGTATCTCCGAGATACAAATGGTTCACCCACCTCTGTTGTGAATAGGAGTGTAATCGGTGAGGTGTGGTGTAGTTTTCTTCGGATTTATGCACTTACACCTTATAGTGCAGTTTTCTATTACACGCACCTGCATCTGCACCTATTAAGATCGATTTTGGCACGATGCGGTGTAGGTACGGTCTTGCGGTTTGGGTTGGACTCATTTGGGTTGGATTGAGTCAGCCCAAATGTCAATTTTAATCTAAAAAATCCACCTTACAACAACTCAAAAATTGGTTAACTATAGCATACAAATATAAATCATTGGAAATTTCCAATCTCAACCTGAATATTTAAAAAGAAAAAAATTATAACATACATATCTCATAGAATGAATCATAATTTCCAATCTCAACATACACATATATACCATCATTATACAAATATAACTCAATCTCAACCTTCAAAAACCATTAGCATATAAATATAACATAACATCACCTGCATATACCATTAGCATACAAGTATAACATAGTACTAGGGATGTAATCGGTGAGGTGCAGTGCGGTTTTCTTCGGATTTATGCACCTACACCTTATAGTGCGATTTTCCTATTACACACACCTGCACTTGCACCTATTAAGATGGATTTTGGCGCGGTGCAGTGCGGTTTGGTGTGGTGTTTGCAGTTTTCTCAGTTGTGTCAATGAAGCTTACACCCCTGGCTGTGAATCCAGAATTTGTTCTATGGGATACCAAAGATCAAGCTTTTATCTCTATGATTAGTGACAGTTTATCTCCTCCAACACTTGCTCTTGTGATTGGCTAGAAGTCTGCCAAGGGTGTTTGGGATACTTTGGAGAAGCGCTTCACTTCCTTTTTAAGATCTAACATTCTAAGCCTCAAACGTGAACTGCACAGCATCAAGAAAAATACTGATAGTGTGAATGTATACATGCAAAAAATTAAAGAATGCAAAGACAAACTTGAAGCTATGGGAGTCTTTGTAGAAGATGGATAATTACTTCATATTGTTCTAGATGGCTTGCTTATTGAGTTCTATCTTTTCAGCTCAGCCATGAGGACTAGAAATGATTCCATTGGTTTTGAAGAACTACATGTTCTGATTCTTGCAAAGGAGAAATCTATGAAGCTCAACTTTGACTCTTCCAAAGAGTCTCTACATTTAGCTATGATTGGTACAAGACCAAGACCTAACACCAACTCCTCCATGCCACAGTTCAATGCTCATTTCAATCATAGTAAAGGAGGATGAGGAGGTCGATCTAATTCTTATAGAGGTGGTCATGGAGGTAGAAATTTCAACGAGGGAGGAGGTTCCTTAGGTTCAAGTTCATCAAACTCAACTTAGTTTAATTCTTCTCAATTTTCACATAGGCCAACTTGCCAAATCTGCTACAAGATGGGCCATACTTCCCTCGACTGTTACCACAGAATGGTTTTTTCTTTCCAAGGCAAACATCCTCCTACAAAACTTGCAGCCATGGCATTTTCTTCAAATGCCTCCACCTCCAATTGCTGGGTTTTTGATACAGCAGCTACAAACCACTTTACTCCAGATTTAGCCAACATATAGCAAGCCAAGGAATACATAGGCATTGATGGAGTCACTATTGGTAATGGCCAAACTTTACCTATTACACACATTGGTAATGCTCAACTCAATGCTTCTAAGCACATTTTCCATCTTAAACATACTCTTAGGGTCTCTAACATGAAATCCAATCTTTTATCATTTTTTAAATGTTGCAAAGATAACAATTGTCGTTTTCATTTTGATGCCACTCAATTCTCTATTCAGGACATACCTTTGGGAAGAGTCCTTTACAAGGGCTTTAATGAAGCTGGCTTGTATCCCATCTATGGTGATCCATTCAAGCACAAATCCATTTCTTCTCCAGTCATTCTCAAGTCTCAACATTCTTTCTAGCCCTTTGTCAAGACTATTTGTGCAAGAGTTTGAGCATTTTCCTCTACATGGCACTCAAGGTTGGGTCATCCCAATTCCAACACTCTCAAGACTGTTCTTTCTTCTCTTCCAGTCAATAATATAGAGTCTAAGTCTACTTCTACTTCCTTTTGTAAACATTGTGTTTTAGGAAAGATGACACAATTGCCATTTCCCAATGCATGTACCAAATCTATTGCTCCCCTTCAACTTGTACACAGTGATGTGTGGGGACCAACCCCTATTACTTCTATCAATGGTACTAGATATTATGTGTCTTTCATTGATGATTTATCTAAATTCGCTTGGTTCTTTCCTTTAAAACACAAGTCTCAAGTTCTTTCCACCTTTATGCATTTCAAATCCACCATTGAAACATTACTTAATCACAAACTCAAAGTAATTAGGATAGATTGTGGGGGTGAATACACTGACATTGCCTTTCAACAATACTGCTCTACTAATGGCATTTTTCATCAATTCACTTGCCCTCATACACCTCAACAAAATGGTGAAGTCGAAAGAAACCATTGACACATCTTTGAAACTGCCTTATCTTTAATCTCTCAGTCCTCTCTTCCCTTATCCTATTAGCCTTATGCATTTTTCACTTCTGTTTTTCTCATCAATCGAGTTCCTACAGCTATTCTTAATTTTCATTTCCATGAGAAATTCTCTTTGGTTCATCTCCAAATTATTCTTCCTTTAAAAAATTTGGATGTGCTTGTTTTCCTCTTCTCACACCCTATAACAAATATAAATTGGAGTTTAAATCTCAGGAGTGTATTTTCTTAGGTTATGCCACACACTGTAAAGACTATCTTTGCCTTGACACCACTCACAATAAACTCCTTGTTTCCAAACATGTTATTTTCAATGAGGAATCATTTTCATTGTCTAAATCAGTTTCCATTTTCTAAATCACCTCCACCTCATTTGATACTTCTCCTCCTAACAATACTTGGCTCAGCTCTCTTCTATATTTTACTACTTACTGTCACCTATCATTATTAGGTCCTATTCCTTCTTTACCTCCAACTCCTTCCAATGTCACTACATCACTTACTTTTTTTGCTCCTACAAAACTTACAGAACCTACACCTACACCTACTTCTAGCTCTACAACACCAACACCTACACATCCATCTATACCTACATCACCTACTTCTATTCATACTGACATTCCTACCTCTATTGCCTCAACTACACCTTCTGATCCATCACATTTATCCATTCAAACACACATACCTCCATCTACTTTACCCGTTGTACTGGCTAATTACACCTGGACTCAAAAGCGAGTGCAAAGGCAATTAGCAGAATACTGGGTGTCAGTAACGACGAATTACTAACTAAATGTGATGGTTAATGATTGAGATAGAACATGCACAAACAAAATAAAACAAAGATTTTGTAAGTGGAAACCCTCTAAGTAAGAGAGGGAGAAAACCATGGGCTCAAGCCAGTAGGTTATTTGCATTATATTTGAAGTTGGTTACAAGCTTTACTGGCTACAACAATAGAGGAAAGTAAAAGAAAACCTCTAAAAAGCCTAAAACTCTCTCCTTTTCTTATTCTCAATCACTAGAGCTCAAAATTACTTGTTCAACCGATCCCCTTCTCTTTGCTTCTGTCATCCTTTATATAGTGGTTAGCCCCCCTGCACATGTGTAAGCACACCATTGGTCTTCACCTGGGGTAGCCTTTGATACTCAGCCATTTGTCCTTGTTTCGCGCTGTTATCTGTATTGTTGACACAGGTCTAGCCTGTACTTGCGCGTGCACAAAGGACAAAATGGATTAGCCTCTTTGTTCCCTCCTGACCTGCGACTGTCATGCCCCAGAGGCGTTTTCCTTGAGGTACATGTTTGTACTATTAGAGTTCATGCGTCCTGTGCCATTCCTATGTCTCCTGGCACAGGTGGGATCCATCTGGCTCACGCATTAGGCGTGCTGATCTTCAAATTCCTGATAGGATCAACCATTGGCTAAACCCCTTTTTCACTTCTTAATGTCGTCTACCCACAAGCTTTCCCGCATATGGGTCATGATGCCCAAATCTTTGGATATCCCAAGGTCGAATCCAATGGTTGAATTCGCCATTGGGTCTTGCTTCATTACATTAGCCCTCTAACTGCTAGTGGCGCATTAAATGCCATTAGCAGTCAATGGAACATTTGTTGGAAGCCACATGCCCCTCTTTCTTGTACGCGGGTTGAAAACCTTAAATTCTCCTTGAACCAATGCAATCTTTATTTAAGACACGTCTCTTCATTGGTGTCGCTTCATTTACCTTTCCCTCTTTAAATAGTGACTATTTTGTTTGAAACTTCCCACACTTCTCCAACTTTCCTTTTCATAAACTTTGCTTCTTAAATCTTTCTCTTTCTCTCTAATGGCAGGACTAAAGGCCAAATCTCTTGTTGCTTTCTCTGACCATCTTATTAAGGAAACATCCTCACCCCCTCAAACGTCCCTCCTATCCCCCAATTCTCCCATAACAAACCTTCCTCTGAATGAGGAGGCTGCCCTCACCACGGGGCTCCCTGCACCAGAACCCCTCATCCCTTTTACTGCTTTCAATGCCTTGGAAGCAGCAAAGGTGAAAGCTGAGGCATGGCGAGAGCGTCGTGAAAGGCAGCGAAGATAGAGGAGGAGGAGGAGGAGCGCCATGAGGGCTAAAAGGAGAAGGAGGATAGCATGAGAGGCACGACTTTATGGTGTGCCTACCCCATCAGGCTCCAACGCTGATTCAGACGCCTTTAAGGCACGCTTTGATTAGGGAGCTAATGGGCGTGCCCATTTTGACCAACCAGTGCCTAGTTTTGTGCTTTCTTTTGTCTTTTCCACATAGGGTAAGCCTGAAATATTGTAAAGGCCTACCCTTTCTTTTGTAAGGACTGGTTCCTTTCTATTTAACGAAAATGGAAATGTTTCTTTTACTTCTCCTCATTTTTCTTCAAAATGAAATCGAATCCCATTGATTCTATCAGTCCAATCATAATGATAACATTTATGCATTCATTTCCATGCAGTCGATTAACAAGACAAAGACAACTTAATAAATGCATAAGTAGATGTTACCACTTTTACAAGTTTCTGATTTCTTCTTTTGAATTGCCCCACCTTGCAAATGGACTAAAAACCACGCCTTTTGGGTGAAACTTTACTGCTCTTTAAAATGGATGCCAACCTTTGTTTCCTTTTATGGTATCATTCTTTTAGCTCGCCTTTAATACGGAATTTATGTCAAATCCGCCTATCTCAAATGTTGGCTCCTTTGTCAAAAGGACTGATGCCAACTCAAGTGTTGGGTAAAAGCCCAACACTGAAGCGAGACACTGGTCTCTTGGAAAGGGGCCAATGTCGAATTCAAATGTTGTTTAGGCCCAACATTGATATAAGACATTGGTCTTTTTAGACAAGGGACCAATGTCAAATCCAAGTATTGGCTGTGGGCCCAATACTAACATAAGACATTGGTTTTTTTGACAAGGGACCAATGTCAAATTCAAGTATTGGTTGTGAATCTAATATTGATATAAGATATTGGTCTTTTTGACAAGGGACCAATGTTGAATTCAAGTATTGGCTGTGGGTCCAATACTGATATAAGACATTTGTCTTTTTTACAAGGGACCAGTGTCAAATTCAAGTATTGGCTATGGGTCCAATACTGATATAAGACATTGGTCTTTTTGACAAAGGACCAATGTCAAATCCAAGTATTGGCTGTTAATCCAATATTGATATAAGACATTGGTCTTTTTGACAAGGGACCAATGTCGAATTCAAGTATTGTCTGTGGTTCCAATACTGATATAAGACATTGGACTTTTTGATAAGGGACCAATGTTGAATCCAAGTGGTTGTGGGTCCAATACTGATATAAAACATTGGTCTTTTTGACAAGGGGCCAATGTTGAATTCAAGTATTGGCTATAGGCCCAATGTTGATATAAGACATTAGTCTTTTTGACAAGGGACCAATACTGAAACCAATTGGTCCACTAAGCGAAAAACACGTGTTTGAAACCTAGATAAACTCTTCATGCTTATCACTTTTGGTGTATATCCTCATATTCCAAAGTTCCCACCTATTTTTCTTTAAATAAGAGTCAAGTCACTACCAGCCACTACCCAACATTTCTCAATTGGCTTCCTTTACCATTCTCCAAGTTTCTACTTTCTTCAACTTCACCAGTTACATGGCTCCCCAGAGACAACTCTGTTCCACTTCCAAAGCTTTATAAGACCCCGAGGTCCCAAGAGGTAACAAAGCTTTGCTAGGAGGCTCAGAAAATCCCCCTACCCCTGAATCTTGGGCTGATCCCAGTTTCTTTGAGGACTACCTGTTTGATAAAACTCCTCTAAAGAGTTTCCATGTCTACAACAATGACGATCCTCCTCTTCTTTCCTATGGTGAACCTGACCACATCCTCTTGATGGACATTAACTTAAAACAGATCTCTCGCTTGGCCATATCGAGGGGAGATTTTTCCCCTAGTGTTGATGTTGTTTTCAAATCTCATACTTCAACTTCTAAGGGGTGGAAAAGCTGGTGTACCAGTATCTTGAAAAATCCCACCTATTTGGCCAAGCTTCAGCAAGTGCAACTGTTTGAAACAGTCCTGGCATTCTCTACTTTGGACATAAGCAAAGATGCTAGCAGTTTAATACCTTTGCTATATCGTTAGAATCCTCAAGCTCATACCTTCTTCACTTGCTATGGAGAGATAGCACCTTCACTGGAAGACGTGGTTGAAATCTTTAGACTTCCTCTCTTTGGTGACAATGACGTGTCGAACATCCAACTGAGCAACGAAGAAGTAGAGATAGTAAAATACCTGGAGGCGGCAATTAGAAAATCCCTTCTAAAACCTATACTAAAACCTTCTAAGAAGGGGAAAACGACAGGAGAAAGCTTTGCCAAATCCCAAAGGGGTGAAAAGGTGTTGGATAATACTGTTGCCAGTAGGGACAAAGGTTCCAGGGCCAACTTTTGGAGTTGGATCAGGTATTTTTAGAGGGGACATGCTCATGGCGTGGATGAAGAAGTTGATAACGATACCCTGAAGAAGGGGGTAGACTATATGGTAGGAGAAGGTAAAAGTGGTCCTTATGAGCTTGAAGCTTTCATAGCTTTCCTTCTTTCTCGCCATCTATTTGAAGGTTATGCTAACGAGAAGATATTGGACCTTCACTTTCCCCTAGCAGTTAAACTTGCAAAGGGGTATTCTTTTCCTTTGGCACCCTACTTTCATGGTATGTTGTATGGCCACCTAGAACGTTTTGTCTCTAACTTAAAACGCTCATGGGGAAGGTTCCAAATTGAAACCTTTGCGTCAGTGGCTTTCCTTAATGCTTGGCTATGGGAACATTTCAAAAACTACACTCCTGCCCCCAAGCCTTTGGACTCCATGAAAGCCCTTCTACCTCTCCAAGGGGGCAAACCACGTATTTGGTGGTGGAATAAGGTAGTCCCCTCTTCTTCCTATTCAATTGGCAAGGTTCTGGATGACCCAGACGATTTCACGCCGAGGCCCTATTTTGGCCTCAAAATCGCGATGCCTAGTCTACTCCAACCTTTGAAAACGATTTCCAAAGCCACTAAGGGCGAAGGATTACCTTTTTTGGAGGAGGCTGCCTTCGTGGCCTGCACCTACCTTGGCGTGCTCTGGTTGCACTTTCAAGATGACTTCAAGGTGCAAGTCTATTCAGCCTAGACCAAGGTGTATTCCCCACATTGGCTTTAAAGTAGTGGAGGCAACACTGGCTTCTAAGGCATACCACAGACCTCACCTTATAAAATTCTTGGTGCCTAGCAGCCATTACGTTGTCACCTCTCCTTCTCGTGTCGGTTTAGTATCAGAGAGGCTCAACTCCTGGTGGCGAGAGGTATTAGAACGCATGCCTTTGTTTATAGCTAGCAAGAGTTAGAAGGAGGCGGTGCCCATAATACTTCACGGTGATCTTACTCTAAAGCTGTTTTCCAAAGCCAAAACTGTTACTGAGAAGAGGAAGCAAACCAAGCCTCTAACCTATTTTTCCCACAAGAGGTGAAAGAGGAAGAGCGTAGCTTCACTAGTATGCCATCTACATCTTAACTATTTTCTTTTTTTTTGCTCACTCAACCTCTTTCCATTGACTTTTATTCTTTTCTTTTTGTAGGAAAGCGGTCACTCATTTGGTGATCCCGCTATTGGTGAATCAATACCTCCCGTCATTGAGGATCCAAAGCCTTTAATGATCTTTTTGCCTGCCCAAGAGGCACCTATTCCCCCAGATCCCTTTCGTGAGGAGGTACACCCGACAGGAGACTCTTCATCTTCGACAACAAAGGAAGCTCCTGAGGAAGGTGCCATTGATCAACCATAACAGGGCTTTAACCAGCAAAGTGCGCCTTCCACCCAGTTACCAGTGCTTCCTTCTTTAAAATCCCTTTTTTAGAGTGGGACGGGTTTCGGAGTGGTGTCTTCTCGTCCTTTCTTTCCTGACATTCCTTCATGAATTTTTAGCCATTCATCAGGCCTCAAACCAAAGGAGCTTATTGTCCCTAGGGCCCTCATTGAGAGCTCTCTTTGTCCAAGTGATCACATCACCTCGACAATTCATTTGTCCCCCTCTCCTGATACTCTTCTAGAGAGTTCTAGGGATGCTCCTATCGAGAGTCATAGGGAAATTTTGACATAAGTGGCTTTACCTTTACAAAACACATGCAGGGCAATTTTCCATAATCATCCTGAGATTATGAAGGATGTAGGGACATGGTCTCCACATTTTCTGGCTTTTATTTTGGAGGGAGTTGGCGACATTGTATTTTGTCTTGAAGCTCAGGACTTGGATGGTTACAAAACCCTGCCCTTTGACTCTTTTTCCTCGACTTTGGCAGATGCTGCGCAGCTCAAGTTCAATGTTGAATGGCTGTTAGCTCAGATCAACTTTTTGAAGGCTCTGAAGGGAAATTGGCCCACATCCAAAAGGCTTCTTACTCTTATTCATCAACACCAAGAGGCTTTTAAGGCTCATGGATTGGTAGAAAAGGAGGCAGAGGGTGCCTTGGAGGATCATGATAGCACCATAACCCGTAATCGAAACTTGATCCATCAAATGCAACAAGAATTGGCTAGCAGTTTAGCTTTACAAGCTAAAGTACAAGATATCAGGGATAAAAAAATACTCTCTTGTGAAAGAAGTTGAACTCGCCAAGAAGGACTTAGGCGTTGAAGGCAATGCCCTTGCCATTTTGAGCACAACTGGGCTATTTGAGAAATTGTTATAATTTAACCTTTTTTATCTTTGTACTTATCATTTTAGACTTTTTATTCACTTTCTTGGCGTTTATTATTGCATGTTGAATATCGTGTTTATTTTAGGCTTTGACTTTGCGCTTTAACATGTTTGTATTTTCGACATGTTTGTTCTCAAGCTTAAAGTAACAACAAAGCAAAGCTAAAATGCATCTATTCATTGATTACTTTCTTGATAAACAAGGCAACAAACATCTTGATTTAAAGCAATAAAAGTTGCGATAAAAATAAACATAGTTTGAACTAAAAGCAAAAGCTTTTTGACATCTCCTTGGAGACTAGACTCGTTCACGGAAAATACTTCTTTAGATGAGCGCCATTGATACGGTTGTACATTTTGGTTCCATCTTCATTCTTCAACCAATAATACCCTGACTTGTGGGCTTCTACTACCAGATATGGGCCTTCCTAATTGGGTGAGAACTTGTGCTTGCTTGCTCTGACAATTCCTCTCACATGTGGGGCTGTTCGCCATACAAGGTTTCTTACCTCAAATTTTCTTTCTTTCACATTATGCTCATACCTTCCCCCCATTTGAGATAGGTAGTGCGAATGACATAAAGCCTCTTTTGTTCTCCTTCCTTCAAGCACCTCCAGTTCATCTTCCCTAAGTGGTTCACAAGAATCAGCCACCTTGGCTACCAGTTCAATTATGTTAACTAGCAGTACGGCCTCTTTTCTATACACTAAGGAGAAGGGTGTGGCACCTGTTGCCGTAGACCAAGAAGTGTGGTGGGCCCATAACGCCATTGGAAGTTCTTCTTTCCAATTCCTCCCATTGTTGTAAACCGTTTTACTAAGGATACGCAACAATCTCTTGTTAGTCGCCTCTACCTGTCCATTCCCTTTTGGATAATACGGCGTAGACGTGTTGTGCATGACATTGTATCTCTCCAGTAATTGCTTAACTTCTCTATTGATGAGAGGGGTGCCGCTATCGGATATAATTCTTCTTAGAATTCCAAAAAGGCACACTATATTCTCCTTGATGAAGTTAGCAACGGCTTCTCCCGTGGTGCGTTGTAAAGCGATGGCCTCTACTCACTTTGTATAATACTCAGTGGCTGTCAATATCCATATCGCACCCCCAGGCGCCGGGGTAATGGGTCTAATGAAGTCCATTCCCCAAGTGTGAAACGGGCTTGGGGTGGATGTCGGCTTTAGACTTTGATGGCTGGTATGAATTTCATTCCCATGCTTCTAGCATTTTAGACATCTTCTTACGTACCTCATGGCATCTTCTTCCATTGTGGGCCAATGTAGACCTTGGCTCAATGCCATTGTCCATAACTTCTTCTCACCAGGATGTCCACTAGCCTTTCCTTCGTGCAAGATGCTTAAAAGCGACATCACTTCTCTGCTTGGTACACAAGGTAGCTAACTGCCATCAAATCTTCTCTTATATAACTTGCCATCTTCAACTTTGAACCGCTTTGCAAATATTTTGACATTGGCAGCTTCGGAGGGAATTTGTGGCAAAGCTCCAATATTGAGATACTCAATAAATGGCTCATGCCAATCGAGATTACCCGCTTCGCCAACGAAAGCCTCCGCATAATTCGTGATTGGAGCTGAACAGCTTTCACAAGCCCGTTGCATTTCCTTAGCATCTTCTGCTAATTTGGGCCAATACATGCCAATTCTCTACATTCTTCTATTTAGAGTAATGGTGGGATTAGCTCCACACATTTCCAAATGGGTTCTGGTTAGGTAGGCAAGTCTTTCTTCTCTTTAAACACATCTCATCAGTAAGCCTTCTTAACCTTTGCGATATAGGGCTCCATTTATAAGTATAAAATCTTTCAAATGCCATAAAGTGGTTGCTTCGGGGACTTCCCCCCTGGCTAGAGCATCTAGATAGGTCTTCCTCCAATCCTTTGGCTTTTCTTCTTTTTCGACTTGGGATTCAGGCCTTTTCTTAACTTTTACCTTCACAGTCTCAAGGTTTGTCTCTGATCGGGAAGCCAACGTGGCTAAAATGTCTACTAGGTGGTTATCATTTCTCCCTACAACATTGAACTCAATGGAGAGAAAGCTTGGGACTGGTTTTTGTGCTATGGCTCTATACATTGCCAAATTAGTGCTTTAACTCCATATGAGCCATTAGATTGTCTGATGTCCAGCTTCGAGTGTCTAAACACTTGTAACTTCTTTACTCCTAGCTCTTTAGCCGCTCTGAGCCCTACGAGCAATGCTTTGTATTTTGCCTTGTTATTGGAGCAAGGGAAGTCGAGCTTGTAGGCAAGCACATGCTCCTTTGATGGCGACATCAAAACTACACCTGCTCCACCACCTTTAACTGTGGATGAGCAATCAAAATACATCTGCCACACTTCTTCTTCGATCACCATGATCTTTGCTTGAGACAGCTCCAACTCTTTAGTTCTAGGGAAATTTGCCAACAGATCCACCACAGCTTGTCCCTTGATGGCGGCTATCCCAATGCACTTTATGTCAAACTCGGACAGGGTTAGAGCCTACTTCGTTGTCCTCCTTGATAATAGGGGCCTTGTTAACAGGTACTTGATGGGGCTACTTTTAGACACTAAATGGACTTCATGTCCTAGGAAATAATGCCTAAATTTTTGGACCACGAAAACCAAAGATAGACAAATCTTCTTTGCTGTTGAGTACCTTGACTCTGGCCCTCTTATAAGCCTACTGATGTAATACACCGGCCTCTCCTTGCCATGCTCATCTTTTTGCACCAACAAAGCTCCCACCGATTGCCCGATGTTTGCTATGTACAATAAGAGAGGCTTACCTGGCGATAGAGCTATCATAGTCTGAGGGTCTGCTAGCACTTCTTGAATCTTCTAGAAGGAGTCCTCGCACTCCTGATTTCAAATAAAATTGACCCCCTTCTTAGTCTGTGCTATCATTGGCTTCAAAATTTCTGAAAGTCCTGGTATAAAATGCCTTAGGTAAGAAATCTTCCCTACATAACTTCTCATATCCTTCAAATTTACCGGGGGGTTCATTTCCAGAATAGTTTTTGCCTTTGTGGGATCCAAGTCTATTCCCCTTTGGTGCACCAAAAAGCCTAAGAATTTTCTTGAAGAAACACCAAAGGCGCTTTTCAAAGCGTTCATCTTCAGGCCATACTCCCGGCACCTTCTCAATAATTGTTCGAGATGAACTAGGTGTTCTTTTGCAGTCTTTTCCTTCACAACTAGATCGTCTACATAATCTTCCACTTGCTTGTGGATCATGTCACCAAAAATTTTCGTCATTGTCCTCTAGTAGGTTGTGCTAGCATTCTTTAGGCTAAACGACATTACTTTGTAGTAGTAATTACCGAAAGGCGTTCTGAATGCTGTCTTCGGTGTATCTAAAAGTTCCATGACTATTTGGTTGTATCCACTGTACCCATCCATGAAAGAAAACCTCTCGTGTCCTACCGTCACGTCAACCAAGAGGTCAACATTGGACAACGAAAATTCATCTTTGGGACATGCCCTGTTGAGGTCCCTGAAATCTACGCAGATATGGATTTGCCTGCCTTTCTTCTTTACAGGAATGATATTCGTTAGCCACTCGAGGCATTATATTTCTTCCATGAATCCCGCCTTGAGTAGCTTGTCAATCTCGTGCTTAATCTTTTCTTTGACATTAGGTCGGTACTTCCTAGGTGGTTCCTTTACTAGATGAACATTGGGACTTATGTTGAGTTTATGAGAGACCATCATGGGGTCTAGCCCCGACATTTCTCCATATTCCCATGCAAAGATGTCTTTGAAATCCCTCAAAAGCTTTGTCAGCTTCTTCTTCTCTTCTTCTGGTAAGTCTTTACTGATCTTCACGAACCTTAATTACCCTAGTCCTCCAATATTCACCTCCTATAACTCCCCTTGAGCACCTTTGATCTTGTTCTCCATGTGCTCAGGGGCTTTTAGTTCCTCTACATGGAGGACCACTCGTATCTAGCCATTTCGACAGTAAGGCTAGGCAAAAACTCACCTACCCTGCAAGGGCATCATAACTCGTAGACTATCTTCCCATCTGGCTTTGTTAACCTGGCCACTTTCCTGGCTGGCTCTTTCTCTTCCTCATCCTTCTCAATTTATTCCCACTTAGGCAACAACGTGGCCTTCATAGCTCTTATGCTATTCTCCCCAAATAGTGTCAAGTCTTCACATTGGGCTACTTCAAAGAAATGGGCTTCGGATTCATCAAAAGGCGCGGATGTGGCAGTGATGGTCACTTCTTTCCCTTTCCAGATGGCCTTAACACATTGATGAAAATTGGAAGCCACTGCCTTGTGTGTGTGCAACCATGCTCTTCCTAGAATCACATGATAGGAGGCTGTGCCGTCCAACACATGGAAGGAGGCCCTCGACTTTATGTGTCCTACTTTGACTTCAAGGTTCACATACCCTAGTGTGTCTTGTTGCTGGGTACTTATACCATAAACAGTGATAGGCCTTGGGATGATCTTCTCCTTTGGAACTCCCATTGCTTTCAAGGAACTCGCTAGTATCACGTTAGTGTAGGCCCTAGAATCCACGAGGGCTCTTTTAAGGCATGACTCGCCAGCGAAGGCTGTAACGTAAAGGGTCCTCTTGCGGTTGATGGACCTACCGTAGGAATCTTGTTAGGAAAAGGAAATAAGCTCTCCAATGACGCCACTGCTCTTGGAAGTCGTACTTTGCAAAACTTCAACTTTCCATCCAGCCATAATGTAAGCCAAAGCTCAAAGGGACTCTAGCTACTCTGGTGGCACTTTTTCCATCTCTGCCATCATACTCTGCACTTCATGAGACACGCCTTCAACCCTAATTTCTCCATTTTCGACTTCAACAGTCTTCTCTCCATCTTTCTGCAATATTTCTTCGAACATCATGACTACTCCTTTGTCCTTTATGTTCCCCTCACCTTGAGCCATCTTCTTATCTCAGAATCTAATCTCGCCATTAGATACTTTCTTGTGGAAGATAGCTCTCAGCGTGTAACAATTCATAGCGTGGTGACTTCTGCTTCTGTGGTACTTGTAAAAGTTGAAACTTTTCTTCTCCTCATGGCTGGGTTCCTTATTCACAGGTGGTAGAGTAACTACGCCATCTTTGACTCACACCGAGAACAACTAGAGAAAGTCATCCTTTGGGATGTCTATCGGTGGGGGAGGCTCATCTTGCCTCTCCTTCTTTCTATTGGAGTAATCTTTCTTGGGTTTTTCCAACACTAATACTTCTATCTTCTTACTTTCTCGCTCTCTCTTCCAAGGTTGCCTAATGGCGCTGGAGGAGCCCCCAATGGTTCCTTTAGAAGGCTTTTTGACAGAACAACTAGTCCTTCTGGCCGCCTCTGTGAGCTAGGCAAAGCTTATGATTTGCAAATTCTCCAGATAGGGCTTATACTCATACAACATTTTTGCGATACACAAGTCAACAAATTGCACTTTTTCTACCACATCGTGGCACAATAACGAGATATCACTAAACCTCCTGATATAATCCAACAACTCCTCCCCCAACCGTTGCTTCTCTCTCCCCAAGTCTGCTAAAGTGACTCTGTCATCCACGAGCTCGCTCTGCCTCCCTCCGCCTTTCAGGTTGCTCTGCTTGGATTTCTTCCTATATGGCCATTTGGGAACACTGCATCTTATGCATAGCTTGGAGGATGGCCTGTCCCTTTATCAGTGGCGGTTCCCTTTCTCCCTCAAAAGGAGGTGGCTTCTTTATGCGTGGCAACGTTCCTACAAGTGACGCCACCAGTACTGCGTGCTGCACTTCAGGCTAAGCTAAATGTTGCATGACGGGTTGAGCCTGCACCACAGGAGGCTGCTGTGTCTCAAGACCGAGTTGGGAAGCACTAGAATCTCCCTAATCTTCCATGGTAACACACTCCCTTAATAATGGGGCTGCTATCTGAAAAAGCATTAGGGGGTCCTAAGATGGAACAGGGAGCTAAATGTTGTACGACGGGCTGAACCTGCACTACAGGAGGCTGCTGTGTCTGAAGACCGGGTTGGGAAGCACTGGAATCTCCCCAATCCTCCATGGTAACACACTCCCTCAACAGTGGGGCTGCTATCTGAAAAAGTATTAGGGGGTCCTAAGATGGAATAGAGATTCCTTTAGGCGGGGCAGATGGACCTGCCCCGGTGACATTCTTTTTCCTTCCTAGAATCATAAATGTGAAAAGTAGGTGATAAACCAAACTAAACAACTCTAAATCAGAACTTTCTGGGTTCTGAGGAACAAAGTGACAATACTCCCCAACAGGTCGCCAATAATGTACTGGCTAATTACACTTGGACTCAAAGGTGAGTGCGAAGGCAATTAACAGAACACTGGGTGTCAGTAATGGCGAATTACTAACTAAATTTGATGGTTAATGATTGAGATAGAACATGCACGAACAAAATAAAACAAAGATTTTATATGTGGAAACCCTCTAAGTAAGAGAGGGAGAAAACCATGGGCTCAAGCCAATAGGATATTTATATTTTAGGCTAGAACAATGGAGGAATGTAAAGGAAAAACCTCTAAAAAGCCTAAAACTCTCTTCTTTTCCTATTCTCAATCACTAAAGCTCAAAATTACTTGTTCAACTGACCCCTTTCTCTTTGCTTCTGTCTTCCCTTATATAGTCGTTAGCCCCCCTGCACACATGTAAGCACACCATTGGTCTTCGCCTGGGGTAGCCTCTGATGCTTAGTCGTTTGTCCTTGTTCTGCTCTGTTATCTGCACTGTTGACACAGGTCCAGCCTGTACTGGCACGTGCACAAGAGGCAAAACGTATCGGCCTCTTTGTCCCCTTCTGACTTGCGACTATCATGCCCCAAAGGAGTTTCCTTGAGGTACATGTTTGTATTATTATAGATCGTGCGTCCTGTGCCATTCTCGTGTCTCCTGGCACAAGTGGGATCCATCTGGCTCATGCATCAAATTCTTGATAGGATCAGCCATTGGCTAAACCCCTTTTTCACTTCCCAATGTCGTCTACCCATGTGCTTTCCCGCCTATGGGTTATGATGCCCAAATCTTTGGATATCCCAAGGTCGAATCCAATGGTTGAATTCGCCATTGGGTCTTACTCCATTACACCCATTCCCAACACTCATCCTATGCAAACCAAATTAAAGTTTGGCATTTCCAAAAAGAAGGTTGCTTTTACCTCCACCAAGCCAAATTACCTTGATGTTGAGCCCCCATTTTTCTTAGTTGCCAGTACTCTTCAACCTTGGATTGCAGCTATGCAGGATGAATTTTCTGCTCTCTATAGACAAGGCACTTGGACCTTGGTGCCTTCTGCTCCATCTCAGAATCTTGTAAGATGAAATTGGGTCTACAAAGTAAAGAGAGATGCAGATGGTTCAGTTTCTCGTTACAAAGCCAGATTAGTTGCTAAAGGCTTCCACCAACAAGCTAGTCTAGACTATGATGAGACTTTTAGTCCTGTTATTAAACCAACCATAGTTCACATTATACTCACCTTGTCTGCTCACTTCAATTG
Source organism: Fagus crenata (assembly GCA_014362285.1). NCBI lineage: Eukaryota > Viridiplantae > Streptophyta > Magnoliopsida > Fagales > Fagaceae > Fagus > Fagus crenata. The sequence continues at coordinate 4,245 of BKZX01025114.1, read as the reverse complement.
GCCTCTTCGTCAACTCGACATTAGAAATTCCTTTCTTCACGGCTTTCTCAAAGAAGATGTCTACATTGCTTAGCCTCAAGGTTTTATTGATCATTCAAAGCCCAATTTTGTATGCAAGCTCCATAAATCCTTGTATGGTCTCAAACAGGCCCCCAGGGCTTGGTTTGAACGATTCACCACTCAACATGAATCACTTGGCTTCACTGCATCTACTGTTGATCTTCATTGTTTGTCTTCAAATCTGGTCTTGATACCCTTTACCTTCTCCTATATGTCGATGACATCATTCTAACTGGCACTTCTCCCACTCTTATTACCACCCTTATCTCCAACTTAAAACACACCTTTGAACTTAAAGATCTTGGTCCTCTTCAATATTTTCTTGGCCCCCAATTTCAATATCACACCCATGGTTTTTCTGTTCATCAAACCAAGTATGCCATAGATCTTCTCACTCGCTTCAACATGCTAACCTGTAAACCTAGCTCTACCCCATACTCCTCCACCACCAGACTTACCAAAACCCAAGCCCACCCTTTCTCCAACCCCACTTCTTTCTGTAGCCTTATGGGTGCTTTACAATACTTAACCTTTACTCAACCTGATCTCAGCTTTGCTGTGAATCAAGTCTGTCAATTCATGCATGCATCCATTGATGTTCATCTGATGGCAGCCAAACGAATCTTACGGTATCTTCGAGGCACTTTTCATTATGGCCTCCTCTTTCAACCCAGGTCTCTTTGTCTTCAAGCTTATGCTGATGCTGACTGGGTCGATGACCCTCTTGACTGTCGCTCTACCTCTGGCTATATGGTATTTCACGTTTCAACACCCATTACTTAGGTCTCTAAGAAGTAGTGCATGGTGTCTCATTCCTCCATTGAGGCGGAGTATTGAAGTCTTGCTTCCGCTACTGCTGAGGTTTTTTGGATTTGAATGGTACTCAAGGATTTGGGGCTTTTCTTGCCCAATCCTCCTCTCATTTGGTTTGACAATCTCTCCGCCCTTGCCCTGGCTTCCAACCCTGTATTTCACGCTCGAACCAAACATATCGAGGTTGACTACGATTTTGTTCGAGAGAAAGTTGTCCGTCATGATGTTATCGTCAAATTTGTTTCCACAATTGATCAACTCGTCGATATTCTCACCAAATGTCTTCCATCTAGCAGCTTCCAACGTCTTCGTGACAATTTATTGCTTCCTTTCAAGTCGCTTTAGCTTGCGGGGGGATGTAAGCATATAAGGATGATTTGGGTTTCAGACAAATCCCTAAGCGCAAGTGTTAGAAGCATAAAACGCACACTAACTTATCTCTCCATGAGCTACACACATGGACTCAAACTTGGACAGTTGTTAGTCAAAGACTCAACCTTATTCACCTAATATGCACATGTTCAATAACTGATTAATGGTTTGTTAGAAGAACTGTTACAGTTTGTTAGAATTAGTTTTGGTTAATTGTAATTATAAATACTAGATCATATTGTTCTTCTTATACAGTGAAGAATATACAAGAACTTTTATCTCCAAAATTCTCTCTCTAAAGCTTTTCTAACATGGTATCAGGCCACCCTTTAGGTGTTGGGCAGATCTTTCCCCTATTATAATTGATGTGTTTGGTTGATTCGCCACACGTGAGGGGGCATATTAAAGTGAGAGTCTTGTCCCACATTGACCAAGTATTCTTGGGTTGTGCAATTATTAAGCCATGGGCAATTCTCATCTTTTAAAGCGTCTTTTGAGATTGAGTTAAGTCCATTGGACTTTAACAATCAACTGACGACTAAATTTGTTATGACTAAATACATGTAGAGCTAATTTTCTCGTGGAGAAACAATTTAGAATATGCCCCTAGTGCGTTAAAGATTGACACTTAAGAGGAGACGTTTTCATATGGTCAGAATTTGAGAAATCAAAGATTAATTTGAGATGCGTCTTGAATGCAAATCGCTCCTTTTCATAGAGTAGTAAACATCAGCTAAAAGAAGCCATATAAGATTGGGGTCAATATATGCAAGTCTAAAAAGACACTCACAAAGACATCTTGAATCCCGACAATGCCACTACAAGCTATCCCCAGTACATTACCACTAAACATCTTGAGAACTACTTCCAAAGCAAAAGCAATCCTTCTATTTCTCTACAAATCAACAATCATGTTGAGCACTATAATTTAGAGCCTGTTTGGTATGTGTTTTCGTTTTCTGTTTTGGTTTCATGACTTTTTTTAGTATTGAAGTTAGAACTTTAATCCTGATTTGAATTTAAGATTGTAAAAAAAATTTGTTTGGTACATAGTTTTGATTTCACAACTGAAATCACAATTTAAAAAAAAAAAAAAAAAAAAACAATTGTGTTTGGTACATAGTTTTGGTTTTTAAACTTGGTTGCACCTATAATAATTGTAGAGGATTTGCACCCTTCTTATGTACTAAACAGAAAAGCTTTTAACACAAAACCAAAGCTCTGCCTCTCCCTCTTCACCGACAAACACAAACCCTCCTCGATAGTGATCACCCCTTTGGTCGACGCAGATAGAGGAGGCAAGAGGCCAACGGCGCAACTCAGACCGGCACAACCCTCCCTCTCCCTCTTCACCCCTTTGGCCGACGCAAATACTGGCGCAACTCCCAAATCAATTTATGCACAAACGCTCTCTTGCTCTCCTCATTCTGATTGTGCTAGAACTTCTTCGTCGCTTACCGTTACAATGGCGACGCGATTCAAGTCATCAAGCTTCTCCGCGAGAGCGAGGTCGAGAAGGTGGGACTCATTGGAGGAGACCATGTTCAACACTCCCTCAGATTTCAAGATCTTGGTCTTGAGCTTGGAGATCTCGGAATTGGTGAGTGATTTGTGGAGGTGAACAGTCTTTGAAATTACGGTAGCGACCTCGAAAGAGAGGATGCCTATGGTTTGCTTAAGGACTTGGTTGTGATGGTTCTTTAAAGGAAGGTGAAGTAATGAGAAGCGATGTGGGGGTTTGGCTGAGAGTAATGAAGAGAGAGAATAGGAGAAGAAGGGAAGAGAGAGAGTTCAGCGATGTACCGTGGGGGTGGGTAGGCGTAATGAAGCGGCTCTACCCTTTGTAATGGCCAAGAGAAAGAGAGAGAGAGAGAAGCATTTGGAATAATTTTCAGAGAGAGAGAAAATGGGGAGAAGGCATATAAATTAGTGGGCCCAGTAACGGTAATAAAACTGGGACCTACATAAAACTCGGTTTGGATTTGAATCCTCCTTGAATCCAAAAACAGCTGATAGTTTGTTCTCAAATTTGCCATGATATCCACATAAAACTCAAGTTAAGATTTTAGACTTCACTTAAATTTGATGTACCAAACAAATTTTTTTTTTTCAGTGGAACCCAGTGATTATGGATTGCAATCACAGAATCACAGTTTGAAAACAACGTACCAAACACTCTCTTAGATTTTCAAATTGCTTTTCCCAGGAGGCCTATGTGGAAATGGATGTGCTTCTATAGGGAAGTTGGAACAAAATTCTTCTCTTTTAGTTTGGGATTTCTTTGAAATGCGGATATCCTTAGAAGGTTCCAAATGTCGGGCCTATTAGTATGGAATCAGCATGAAAAGACCAAACTTCCCACAAATCACATTGTTCAAGGTTCTAGCTTGGCCAAATACCCACCGCTCAAAGTATTCTTTCTCTTGAAAAGAGGATCTTGGCAGTACCTCTAAAATGCTACAAAAGCCAAATAAGGTCCTAGATTTAAGGGGAGAGCCAACATTAGTTTCTCAACTCCTACACACTAAGTTTCTCTAGAGTACATTCAACATATGTTTTTCTCTGTTTTTGGAAGCACCAATAGAGAATCCTCTTTCTCCCTCACCACATCGCCGCAAGTTTACTATCTTTCGAGATTCAAACTCATACATCACTATACTTGGTTGGAAATCCCATCTTCCTTCTTTGGCAAATTCACTAACTCAAGTGCAATTCAGAGGTGCACCACTAGTCTTCTTCACTCTCCATGTTGATGTGAGTAGCAGGCATGACTTCCTGACTTGAACCCGGATCTGAAAGCCAAGCTAATCAAAGCTACCCATGGCAATACAATAAAAATGACCCCAACATTAGGTGGCAAATCATAATTAGAACATCACTTTTGATCACATGGGTCAATCACTGATACCACTTTTATTATACACCAATCCCAATAGGTCATGTTAGCCGTTATAAAAAAATAATAATAATAATAATTATGTTCTTAGACTTATTGTATTC
>BKZX01025111.1:0-24349 GCA_014362285.1 Fagus crenata | reverse complement strand
AGGTGTCTAACTTGTGCACCGCGTAGGTGTCTAACTTGTGCACCGCGCAGGTGTCTAACTTGTGCACCGCGTAGGTGTCTAACTTGTGCACTGCGTAGGTGTCTAACTTGTGCACCGCGTAGGTGTCTAACTTGTTGTGTTGAGGCCCTTCAAATGCAACGATTGACAGTATTCGGGTGATAATAAACGTACTTGGACAATTATTGAAATGAAGGCGAATTTGAACAATTATTTAAAGGAAGATGGTCTTCTATTTATAGATAAAAGCCATTGTTTGAGTATACAAACTTCTTAACCATAAAGGAGGTGACTAATGTACATACCTCAAGGGTAGTACTTCTTGAGATGCTCCGCATTCCAAGGATGGGGTAGCTTCTTTCCATGACGGTCCTCTAGATGATAGGTGCCCCTTCGGTAATATTGGATGACCTTGTAGGGGCCTTCCCAGTTGGGGCCTAGCTTTCCCTGTGACGGGTCCTTAGTCGCTTGGGTGACCTTCCTTAAGACCCAGTCGCCGACTTCAAAGCGTCGGAGCTTTACTCTGGTGTTATAGTACCTAGCCATCCTTCCTTGGTAAAGTGCAATTCTTTGCGCCGCTTTTCCTCTTTCTTCATCCAGAAGGTCGAGGTTCAAGCGAAGCTGCCCTTCGTTCTCTTCTTCTGTGTGGAAGGTCGTCCGGAAGGTGGTTAGGCCGATTTCGACGGGGATCACGGCCTCTGTGCCAAATGTGAGCTTAAAGGGGGTTTCTCTTGTTGGGGTTCTCACTGTGGTTCGGTAGGCCCACAGTATACTTGGGAGTTCCTCCACCCACATGCCCTTTGCCCCCTCAAGCCGAGTCTTGATCTGCTTGAGCAAGGTCCGGTTTGTAACTTCAACTTGACCATTAGCTTGTGGGTGCCTAGGGGAGGAATAGTGGTTCTTTATATTTAACTGGCTGCACATCTCCCTGAAGGGTCCGTTATCAAATTGTTTTCCATTGTCAGAGATCAGGACTCACGGAATTCCGAATCGACAGATGACGGCCTTCCAGACAAAACTCTTGACATTCTTTTCTGAGATTATTGCCAAGGGTTCAGCCTCCACCCATTTGGTAAAGTAGTCGATTGCCACCACTAAAAATTTTGCTTGTTTTGTCCCTACTGGAAATGGCCCCATGATGTCTAGCCCCCATTGTGCGAAGGGCCAAGGTGAGGTGATGGGTGTGGCCTCCTCTGGTGGTACTCTTGGAATATTGGCGAAACGTTGGCACTTATCACAAGCCTTCACATATTGGGTGGCGTCATGTAGGAGAGACGGCCAATAGTAGCCTGCCCTCGTGAGTTTATGCGCCAAAGATCTCGCCCCCGAATGGTTTCCACAAATCCCTTCATGGACTTCCCTGATAACATAGTTGGCCTCTTCGGGTGACAAACATCTAAGGTAGGGCCGTGAAAACCCCATCTTGTAAAGGATGCCCCCCAGCAACCGAAAATGAGAAGCCCTTATTCTGAGCTTGTGCGCTTCTGTCCTATCTGTCGGGAGTGTCCCTTCCATTAGATAACGGGTTATGGGTGACATCCATGTCGTATTGTCGGTGATGGAGTTCACTATTTCCTCTTCCGTAGAAGGTCTTCCTTGGATCTCAATGAAGCCATCAACCTCAATTCCTGATGATGCTAGTCTAGCTAGACGATCGGCGGCTACATTGTCTTCCCTTGGAATCTGGAGCAGTTGTACTTCATCGAAATGAGCTAACAGAGTCTTGACGGTCGTCAAGTATTTTTTCATCCTCTCCTCCTTGGCTTCATATTCGCCCTTCACTTGTCCCACAATTAACTGAGAGTCGCTTTTGATGGTTAATGCCTTGATTCCCATGCCCTTGGATAACCTTAGCCCGGCTAGAAGGGCTTCATATTCCGCTTCGTTGTTCGTAGCACGGAAACGAAGCTGAAGGGCATATTCAAATTTATCTCCTTCAGGGGAAACTAGGATGACTCCTGCCCCACTCATTTCTTTGGTGGAGGATCCATCTATGCTCACCGTCCAGGTTGCACTTTCTCCTGGTTTCTCATCTTCCTTTAACGGGTGTGTGAATTCCGCAATAAAATCGGCTAAAGCTTGGGCCTTTATTGCTGTGCGTGGCTTGTAGTCTATGTCGAATTCGCCCATTTCTATGGACCACTGTACCAATCTTCCAGCCGCATCTGGCTTGTTCATGGCCTTCCTGATGGGATAGTCGGTCATGACTATGATTGTGTGGGCTTGGAAGTATGGCCTAAGTTTTCTGGAGGCGATCAGTAGGGCAAAGGCCAATTTTTCCATGTTGGTATATCTTTCCTCGGCGCCCCTTAAGGCTCTACTGGTGTAATAGACGGGCTTCTGGACGCGTCCCTCTTCGCGGATTAGAGCAGAACTGACTGCTGAAGCAGATACGGCCAAGTACAGATACAACGCTTCTCCCGTCTGGGAAGGGCTAAGTAACGGCGGGGAAGTCAAATAGGCCTTTAGTTGTTCAAAAGCTTGTTGACACTCTTCCGTCCACTGGAAGGCCTTCCTTAAAATTTTGAAGAAAGGTAGGCACTTGTCCGTGGATCTTGAAACGAATCTGTTTAGAGCGGCTGCCTTCCCCGTTAAGCTTTGAACTTCTTTGACGGTCTTCGGAGGGGACATTTCCAAAATAGCTTTGATTTTGTCCGGGTTGGCTTCTATCCCACGCTGGGATACCATGAAGCCGAGGAACTTGCCGGAAGAGACCCCGAAGACACACTTAGCCGGATTTAGCTTCATGTTATACCTTCTTAATGCCTGGAAGGTCTCTTTTAAATCAACAAGGTGGTCCTCATCCTTCTTGCTTTTTACTAGCATGTCATCTACATATACTTCACGTTTCTTCCAATCTGGTTATGAAACATCTTATTTACCAACCTCTGGTAGGTAGCTCCAGCATTTTTAAGGCCGAAAGGCATCACCTTGTAACAGAAAAGCCCCCTACTAGTGATGAAGGCCGTCTTCTCTTGGTCTTCCTCTGCCATTTGAATTTGATTGTAGCCCGAGAAGGCATCCATGAAGCTGAGCAGCTTGTGCCCAGCAGTAGAATCCACTAGTTGATCGATTCTTGGGAGGGGATAACTATCCTTGGGGCAAGCCTTGTTCAGATCCGTGAAATCGACACACATTCGCCACTTGCCGGTGGATTTTTTGACCATTACGACGTTGGCAAGCCATTCCGGGTAGTAAACTTCCCTTATGAAACCTGCCTGTAGTAGCTTGTCTACCTCTTCCATTACAGCTGCGTTTCTCTCAGGGGCGAAGACCCGCCTCTTCTGCTTGACAGACTGGAAGGAGGGGTTGACATTTAGATGATGGGCTACTACATTGGTGCTGATGCCCGGCATGTTTGCATGGCTCCAGGCAAAAATATCGGCATTTTCCCTTAAAAACCGCACTATCGACTCTCGTACTTCTCCCTTTATAGAGGTGCCTATCCGTGTTGTCTTCTTTTCGTTAAGAAGGCCTTCTACTAGTACGATCTCTTCTAGCGCTTCTGTTGGTTCGGCAATGCTTTGTCGTTCTTCAACAATCAGTGCTTGATGGACCGGCTCTGTGCTTGTGGAGGTCAGATAACATTCTCTGGCCATTGCTTGATCTCCTCTCATCTCCCCTATCCCATTTTCCGTCGGGAAGCGGACCAAGAGGTGGTACGTTGATGTGACAGCTCGGAGGCGGTTTAGAGTAGGGCGTCCGATTATCACATTATAGGCAGAAGGGCAATCTACTACTAAGAAGTCGACCTTTTTGGTGGCCTGTTTCGGATAGGTACCTACTACGAGTTGGAGGGTGATTATACCAAGTGGATAGACACTGGTTCCTGCGAAGCCAACCAATGGGGTCTCGATGGGTCGCAGCTGGGCCTTATCAACCCTCATCTGCTGGAAGGCCGTCAAGTAGATAATATCCGCCGAGCTGCCATTGTCAATCAAGACGCGCCTTGTGGAGTAACCTGCAATTTCCAGAGTGACGACCAAAGCATCGTCATGAGGGTGGAAGACTTTGCGGGCATCTTCCTCTGCAAAAGTAATGGGAAGGTCTTCCAGCTTCGGTTTTTTGTCCATCTGCTGTGTTACCAGCACGTTGCGCATTTGGCGCGCGTAAGCTTTCCGTGAGGAGCGTGAAGTTCCTCCCGCTGCCACTCCTCCGGTTATCACATGAATTTCTCCTAGCGGGGGGGGGTCGTGGAAGGACTTCCACTGGAGGTCGTTGTTGACGGGGCCCTTGAGGGCGGCCCTCTCTCTGTCCCCTTTCAACGAATCTTTGCAACTTTCCCTGCTTGATCAATTCCTCGATCTGCCTCTTCAAGTCGTAACAATCCTCTGTGTTGTGGCCGTGGTCCCTATGAAAACGACAGTACTTGTCCCTCGGCCTTTTGTCAGGATCTGTCAACAACTTGCCCGGCCACTTCAAAGCCGGATCATTTCTTATTTGCATGAAAATATGGTCTACAGGAGCGTTTAGGGGAGTGAAGTGGTTGAATCTTTCGTTGAATCCCCTTCCAGTCCTATCCTCCTGTCTCCTGTTTCTGTTCCGCTGAGCTTTGGGCCTAGTATCATGGGGCTCCGCAGGACGGTCTGGATGTTCCCACTTCCTCTTCTTTCCCGTGGTTTGGTCTCGAGCCAGAAGGGCTTCCTCCCCATTCATATGCCGCTGAGCCTCATACATCATCTCTGTCATGGTGCTTGGAGGGTCTTTATAGACCGAGAACAAGAAATCTCCTGCCTGAAGACCGGAGATGAAGGCAGTCAACACCACTTTGTCGTCTGCTCCGTCAACCAATAACGTTTCTTTATTAAACCGGGTGAGATAGGATCTCAAAGTTTCCCCTTCTTTCTGTTTAATATTCAGGAGGTGCGTAGTAGGTCGTCCGTATCGTTGTGCACCAATGAAATGGTTGAAAAACAAGCGACTAAGCTGAGCAAAGGATCCTACCGAGTCGGGTGTTATCTTTTTAAACCATACTCTAGCGGGTCCCTTAAGGGTAGTGGGAAAGGCACGACACATGATTTCGTCTGGGACCCCTTGAAGACACATCACGGTCTTGAAAGATTCGAGATGGTCGAGGGGATCTTTTGACCCGTCAAAGATTTCTAAAGAAGGCATTCTGAATTTAGATGGTAGAGGAAAAGAGATTACCGCTTTCGTGAAGGGAGAATCTGTTGTGTGGACAAGATCATCAAGGTTCTTGGCTGTCCGTCCTTTAAATTCGTCCTTCATCCTCCCCATTTGTATCTTCATTGCCTTCAGCTCTTGTTCCCATTTGGCCGATGACTCCTCAACGGTTATCCTCGTGTTTTCACCCTTCGTCTCATCCTCCTGCTCTTGGCCGTGCTCCTGTTGTTGCTCTTGTTGTTGTTCTTGCTGCTGTTCTTGTTGTTGTTCTTGTCGAGACTCAGCATCCCCCCTTTCCTTACTCTTCCCCTTATCCTTTGCCTTCTGCTTCTCAGCCTCCTGTTGCTGGAGCTTCTAGTTAAGGGCCTGGTTCTGTCGAGTGAGTTCCTGAAGGTTTGCAGTGAGATCCCGTACTTGTTTCTCCATCGCAGCCACCTCAGGAGATTGGCTACTGGAGGGGAGCGTCTGAGCATGTATTTCCATTGATCGCGTCCTGACCATGCAGTCCTTTTATATCGGTGCGGTGAAAGGCAAATATATGCGGTTTCCCACAGACGGCGCCAACTGATGTAGCTCTGAAATCAGTGGACGGCAGTCAAGACGTGCGGCTGTGTAGACGACCTGCAAGAGGAAAAGAAAAGGATCGGCAGGGCACCGGTTTGGGGCCGGCCTAGGAGGCTCCGATGCCTTTGTCAGTAGAGTTTTTCCCGGTGGTCTAATGCAGAGAGATATTTGGTGTATATGAGTGTACTGTTCATACCTGGGTACGGATGGAGGATGGTCTTTTATGCCTTTCGGTCCTCCACGTGGCCTTCCAGAGGCCGTCCGATCTTGGGACACCTGGGGAGCTTTCAGCCCTTCGTCTGTCAAGCGGTGGTTGGCTCATGCGTGGTGCTGTGCGACGCTGCGAGGGCTTCATCCCCGAGATTCTCGGAAGACACCTGCTCTAGGTGAGGTGTCGATTCGGTGAGGTGTCTCGCTTGGTTCCCGTAGGAGATAAGGATGGATCTGAGCCTGGTGACTAGGCTGTTGTGGATGGTGGAAGGGAGGTGGACAGGAAGGTCTTCTTAGCAGTAGAAGGCCTTCGTCTTGTACATGGGAGAAATTAACAAATATTCCCTTCAGTTGCCCCCCTATTCCGTGGTCGTTTTGCCCAGACGGCCTTCGGAATATCAAAAGCCAGGGTTAGGTCAGTAATTTCGCCCATCTTTCTTCGGAATATCATCAGACTCTGTGTCCCAGGAGCCCCGTATATCCATTTCGGTCCGAAACTTGAACAAACCTTTCATAGCTGAAGGGGTCCCTTCTAAGCTAATAGATAAGGATGTGGTGAGAATAAGGAGCCGGTATCAAATCCCCGAGAATATAGTGCTTAGATTGCCTGACGATGGCGAATGGGCGTGTTCGTCCAATGGGGAAGACATTGCCCTCTATAAGGATAGCCTAACTGGTGGTTTGAGGTTGCCCTTTAGGCCCTTCGAGAGAGAGGTCCTTCACCGGCTCGGCATATCCCCTAGCCAGTTAAATCCAAACGGCTGGCAGATCATGACAGGCCTTCAGGTTCTTTGGAGGATGGCCAGTGAAGGGGAGTACGATTTATCTGTCGACGAGCTCTTCTTTTTGTACAAGTTGACTTACATGCCTTCCACACCGAGGGTTTGGGGTTTCATGCGCCATAGGGGGTCGCCGAAGCTGATTTTGGATCTCCCAAATTCCAATAGGAGCTGGAAGCCGAAGTTCTTCTTCCTGTGTGGTAGTCATTTTGAGTTTACCCCGGGGGAGGGAGCAGACGAGCTTTATGGCCTTCGTCGATCCTGGGGAATTCCCAATGCCAATGGTGCACTTACCTCCTTTTCCTTTTTGTCACTTGTTTTTAGTATTTACGCTTGACGGCCTTCTGGGGATTTACTTAGTGAACTTTTTCCTTTTCAGCTTTTCACCGTCCTTCCCTATCCAAGCGTTTAAAACGTCTTTCATTGGTCACTGACTTTCAGAAGGGAAGGGCAGTGGGATTGTTTGATCTTGTGTCTCCCATAACTTTAGCACAGTGGTCTTTGGGTCCTGAACCCAGTGCTGAGGTTCTGAAGGCCATCCAGGCGTACAACCGAAGTGGGTGACCCCCTTTTTTTTCTTGTTTTTAGATGAAGGTTTGTGTGGTCTTTTCTTGATACCTTTTCTTGTTTCAGGTATGACTACCAGGGCTGAGCGTAAGCGCCTGAGGGAAGCGGCGCAGAAAGTGGATGATCTTCCTAACGCGAGCGCTCTTTTTTCCAAGAGAGCTAAGTCTGAAAAGAAGGTTTCTATGGAGAAGGGCACCAGTTCTAAGAAAGGAGGTCGTCAAGAAAAACCTCTTCCTGTTGCAAAAGGTAGGGCTTCAGAGAAGGTCCATGTGTACCATGAGGTCCCTTCTTCTCCTGTCAGAGCATTAAAGGGGAAGGAAGTGAATCTTGACGAGATTCAGCCAACCATTTATAGTAGCTCATCCAGGGCCATGGACAAGGTGAAGGAGGTGTACGAGTAGGTCGACTTGGAGGTGTATGATCATGTAGAGGATTTGGATCTTCTACGCTTGTCGATTCAAGATTCATTGAAGGTCGTCTTCCTCTCCTTTTATTTTTAAACGTGCCTTCATATTTTCTTCTCTTCTGACCTTCTTTTTTTTTGTTCAGGCTGCAGGACAAGTGTTTGTTTTGGGCAACCGGGTTCGTATGTCAGCGCGTGAGTCAGCGAAGCTTAAGGCAGATTTTGAGAAGGACAATGCTCAATCCTCTGCCCATCAAGAGGCTATGGAAACCCTTAATGCTGAAAGGGGAGTTCTGAAGGGCCAAGTGAAGAAGCTGGAAACTGACCTCAAAGCTAAGGACGGCCGTTTGTCTGCTTTGGAGAAAGAGCGTGACGAGTTGTCGCGAAAAATCGTGGGCCTTCAACAACAGGTCTTAAGTGCTCGGGAGACGGCCGTCAACGAGTTTAAAGCTTCTGAGGAGTTCGAGGATGATACTCGCCGCTACTATGTTGCAGGTTTCGAGCATTTCAGGAAGAGGGTTGCTCTCGCTTTTGGGGATGCCCAGGGTTGGGCCACGGTGAAGATTATTGATGACGAAGAAACCACTGTTGCAGAAAGGGATAGTGAGGAAGAAGAGGAAGGGGATGACGTCCAGTCAAAAGAACAGGTGACCATTCCGCCGGATGCCCCTTCTGTTCCTCCTAGTAGCGACCAGAGTGGCGGTCCGGCCTCAGGTTCTGCGGAAGAGCCAGCTGCTTCCCTGGATGAGGGGGCCACTGTCCCTTCAACTGATAAAGAGGTGCCTTAGTTTTATTTTCTCCATGTATAGTTCAACTAGGAGGGTTTTCTTTTGAAGAAACATACAATGTTGTTTTGAACAAGGTCATGTTTACTCCTACTGGAAGGGGTGTGACCGGTACTTAACACAATCTGTCGGTTAGGGTCATGTTTACTCCTTGTGGAAGGGGTGTGACCCGTACTTAACATACTCTTTTGGCTAGGGCCATGTTTACTCCTTGTGGAAGGGGTGTGGCCCATATTTTCAATGAAATTATGTCCTTATGTAGTTTTCCTCTGTCATTTCTTTTGGAGTAGTTACTGTATTTCCTTTTATTTTCGTAAATCAGAACGCTCATTTTTGCATAAGAGCAACTTAACAATACATAGAAGAACGCTATTGATGGTCTTCTATAATAAGTATGCCTCGAGGGCATCTATCTTGATAATGTATAGAAGAACGTTCTTGACGGTCTTCTTTGATAAATGTACCCCTTGGGTGTCTTAACATGATACGAAACAGAAGAACGGTCTTAAAGGTCTTCTTCTATAAATGCAAAGAAGAACTTTCTTGAAGGTCTTCTTCTATAAATGCAAAGAAGAACTTTCTTGAAGGTCTTCTTCTGTAAATGCACCCCTTGGATGTCTTAGATGATGAGAATCAGAAGAACCTTTTTGAAGGTCTTCTTCTATAAATGCACCCCTTGGATGTCTTAGATGATGAGAATCAGAAGAACCTTCTTGAAGGTCTTCTTCTATAAATGCACCCCTTGGGTGTCTAACTTGATAAGGAACAGAAGAGCTTCCTTGAAGGTCTTCTTGTATAAATGCACCCCTTGGGTGTCTAACTTGATAAGGAGCAGAAGAGCTTCCTTGAAGGTCTTCTTGTATAAATGCACCCCTTGGGTGTCTAACTTGATAAGGAACAGAAGAGCTTCCTTGAAGGTCTTCTTTTATAAATGCACCCCTTGGGTGTCTAACTTGTGCACCTCGTGGTTGTCTGATTTGTGCACCTCGTGGGTGTCTGACTTGTGCACCGCGTAGGTGTCTAACTTGTGCACCGCGTAGGTGTCTAACTTGTGCACCTCGTGGGTGTCTATGCAACGATTGATAGTATTCGGGTAATAGTAAACGTACTTGGACAATTATTCAAATGAAGACGGTTTGAACAATTATATAAATGAAGATGGTCTTCTATTCATAGATAAAAGGCATTGTTTGAGTATACAAACTTTTTAACCATAAGGGAGGTGACTAATGTACGTACCTTAAGGGTAGTACTTCTTGAGATGCTCAGCATTCCAAGGATGAGGTAGCTTCTTTCCATGACGGTCCTCTAGATGATAGGTGCCCCTTCGGTAATATTGGATGACCTTATAAGGACCTTCCCAGTTAGAGCCTAGCTTTCCCTGTGATGGGTCCTTAGTCGCTTGGGTGACCTTCTTTAAGACCCAGTCGCCGACTTCAAAGCGTTGGAGCTTTACTCTGGTGTTATAGTACCTAGCCATCCTTCCTTGGTAAAGTGCAATTCTTTGCGCTGCTTTTCCTCTTGCTTCATCCAGAAGGTCAAGGTTCAGGCGAAGCTGCCTTTCGTTCTCTTCTTCTCTGTGGAAGGTCGTCCGGAAGGTGGTTAGGCCGATTTCGACGGGGATCACAGCCTCTGTGCCGAATGTGAGCTTGAAGGGGGTTTCTCTTGTTGGGGTTCTCACTGTGGTTTGGTAGGCCCATAGTATACTTGGGAGTTCCTCCACCCACATACCCTTTGCCCCTTCAAGCCGGGTCTTGATCTGCTTGAGCAAGGTCCGGTTTGTAACCTCGACTTGACCATTAGCTTGTGGGTGCCTAGGGGAGGAATAGTGGTTCTTTATGTTTGACTGACTGCACATCTCCCTGAAGGGTCCGTTATCAAATTGTTTTCCATTGTCAGAAATCAGGACTCGCGGAATTCCGAATCGACAGATGACGGCCTTCCAGACAAAACTCTTGACATTCTTTTCTGAAATTATTGCCAAGGGTTCTGCCTCCACCCATTTGGTAAAGTAGTCAATTGCAACCACTAGAAATTTTGCTTGCTTTGTCCCTACCGGAAATGGCCCCATGATGTCTAGCCCCCATTGTGCGAAGGGCCAAGGTGAGGTTATGGGCGTGGCTTCCTCCGGTGGTACCCTTGGAATGTTGGCGAAGCGTTGGCACTTATCACAAGCCTTCACATATTGGGTGGCGTCATGTAGGAGAGACGGCCAATAGTAGCCTGCCCTTGTGAGTTTATGCGCCAAAGACCTTACCCCCGAATGGTTTCCGCAAATCCCTTCATGGACTTCCCTGATAACATAGTTGGCCTCTTCAGGTGACAAACATCTAAGGTAGGGTCGTGAAAACCCCATCTTGTAAAGGATGCCCCCCAGCAACCGGAAATGAGAAGCCCTTATTCTGAGCTTGTGCGCTTCTGTCTTATCTACCGGAAGTGTCCCTTCCCTGAGATAACGGGTTATGGGTGACATCCATGTTGTATTGTTGGCGATGGAATTCACTATTTCCTCTTCCGTGGAAGGTCCTCCTTGGATCTCAATGAAGCCATCTATCTCAATTCCTGATGATGCCAATCTAGCTAGACGATTGGCGGCTACATTATCTTCCCTTGGAATTTGGAGCAGTTGTACTTTTTCGAAATGAGCTAACAGAGTCTTGACGGTCGTCAAGTATTTTTTCATCCTGTCCTCTTTAGCTTCATATTCGCCCTTCACTTGCCCCACAATTAACTGAGAGTCGCTTTTGATGGTCAATGCCTTGATCCCCATGCTCTTGGATAACCTTAGTCCGGCTAGAAGGGCTTCATATTCCGCTTTGTTGTTCGTGGCACGAAAACGAAGCTGAAGGGCATATTCAAATTTATCTCCTTCAGGGGAAACTAGGATGACTCCTGCCCCACACATTTCTTTAGTGGATGATCCGTCTATGCTCACCGTCCAGGTTTCACCTTCTCCTGGTTTCTCATCTTCCTTTAATGGGTGCGTGAATTCCGCAATGAAATCGGCTAAAGCTTGGGCCTTTATTGCAGTGCGTGGCTTGTAGTCTATGTCAAATTCACCCATTTCTATGGACCACTGTACCAATCTTCCAGCTGCATCTGGCTTGTTCATGGCCTTCCTGATGGGATAGTCGGTCATAACTATGATTGAGTGGGCTTGGAAGTATGGCCTAAGTTTTCTGGAGGCAATCAGCAGGGCAAAGGCCAATTTTTCCATGTTGGTATATCTTTCTTCGGCACCCCTTAAGGCCCTACTGGTGTAGTAGACGGGCTTCTGAACGCGTCCCTCTTCACGGATTAAAGCAGAACTGACTGCTGAAGCAGATACGGCCAAGTACAGATACAACGCTTCTCCCGTCTGGGAAGGGCTAAGTAAAGGTGGAGAAGTCAAATAGGCCTTTAGTTCTTCAAAAGCTTGTTGACACTCTTCCGTCCACTGGAAGGCCTTCCTTAAAATTTTGAAGAAAGGGAGGCACTTGTCCGTGGATCTTGAAACGAATCTGTTTAGAGCGGCTGCCTTCCCCATTAAGCTTTGAACTTCTTTGACGGTCTTCGGAGGGGACATTTCCAAAATGGCCTTGATTTTGTCCGGGTTGGCTTCTATCCCACGCTGAGATACCATGAAGCCGAGAAACTTACCGGAAGAGACTCCGAAGACACACTTAGCAGGATTTAGCTTCATGTTATACCTTCTTAATGCCTGGAAGGTCTCTTTTAAATCAGCAAGGTGGTCATCATCCTTCTTGCTTTTTACTAGCATGTCATCTACATATACTTCCACGTTTCTTCCAATCTGGTCGTGAAACATCTTATTTACCAACCTCTGGTCGGTAGCTCCAGCATTTTTAAGGCTAAAAGGCATTACCTTGTAACAGAAAAGCCCCCTACTAGTGATGAAGGCCGTCTTCTTTTGGTCTTCCTCTGCCATTTGAATTTGATTGTAGCCCGAGAAGGCATCCATGAAGCTGAGTAACTTATGCCCAGCAGTAGAATCCACTAGTTGATCTATTCTTGGGAGGGGATAACTATCCTTGGGGCAAGCCTTGTTTAGATCCGTGAAATCGACACACATTCACCATTTGCCGGTGGCTTTTTTTACCATCACCACGTTGGCCAGCCATTCCGGGTAATAAACTTCCCTTATGAAACCTGCCTATAGTAGTTTGTCTACCTCTTCCGTTACAGCTGCATTTCTCTCAGAGGCGAAGACCCGCCTCTTCTGCTTGACGGGCTGGAAGGAGGGGTTGACATTTAGCTGATGGGCTACAACTTTGGTGCTGATGCCCGGCATGGCTCCAGGCAAAAATATCGGCATTTTCCCTTAAAAACCGTACTATCGAATCTCGTACTTCTCCCTTTATAGAGGTGCCTATCCGTGTTGTCTTCTTTTCGTTAGGAAGGCCTTCTACTAGTGTGATCTCTTCTAGCGCTTCGGTTGGTTCAGCAATGTTTTGCCGTTCTTCCACAATCAGTGCTTGATGGACCGGCTCTGTGCTTGTGGAGGTCAGATAACATTCTCTGGCCATTGCTTGATCTCCCCTCATCTCCCCTATCCCATTTTCTGTTGGAAAACGGACCAAGAGGTGGTACGTTGAAGTGACAGCTCGGAGGCGGTTTAGAGTAGGGCGTCCGATTATCACGTTATAGGCAGAAGGGCAATCTACTACTAAGAAGTCGACCTTCTTGGTGGCTTGTTTCGGATAGGTACCTGCTACGAGTTGGAGGGTGATTATACCAAGTGGATAGACGCTGGTTCCTGCGAAACCAACCAACGGGGTCTCGATGGGTCGCAGCTGGGCCTTATCAATTCTCATCTGCTGGAAGGCCGTCAAGTAGATAATATCCGCCGAGCTGCCATTGTCAATCAAGACACGCCTTGTGGAGTAGCCTGCAATTTCCAGAGTGACGACCAAAGCATCGTCATGAGGGTGGAAGACCTTGCGGGCATCTTCCTCTACAAAAGTAATGGGAAGGTCTTCCAGCTTCGGTTTTTTGTCCATCTGCTGTGTTACCAGCACGTTGCGCATTTGGCGCGCATAAGCTTTTCGTGAGGAGCGCGAAGTTCCTCCCGTTGCCACTCCTCCGGTTATCACATGAATTTCTCCTAGTGGGGGGGGTCGTGGAAGGACTTCCACTGGAGGTC
This sequence comes from Fagus crenata, assembly GCA_014362285.1. Lineage (NCBI taxonomy): Eukaryota > Viridiplantae > Streptophyta > Magnoliopsida > Fagales > Fagaceae > Fagus > Fagus crenata. Next base: position 10,756 of record BKZX01025111.1, on the reverse strand, counting down.
GTTGTTGACGGGGCCCTTGAGGACGACCTTCTCTCTGTCCCCTTTCAACGAATCTCTGTAACTTTCCCTGCTTGATCAGTTCCTCGATCTGCCTCTTCAAGTTGTAACAATCCTCTGTGTTGTGGCCGTGGTCCCTATGAAAACAGCAGTACTTGTCCCTCGACCTTTTGTCGGGATCTGTCAACAACTTGCCCGGCCACTTCAAAGCCGGATCATTTCTTATTTGCATGAAAATATGGTCTACAGGAGCGTTTAGGGGAGTGAAGTGGTTGAATCTCTCATTGAATCCCCTTCCATTCCTATCCTCCTGTCTCCTGTTTCTGTTCCGCTGAGCTTTGGGCCTTGTATCATGGGGCTCCGCAGGACGGTCGGGATGTTCCCACTTCCTCTTCTTTCCTATGGTTTGGTCTCGAGCCAGAAGGGCTTCCTCCCCATTCATATGCCGCTGAGCCTCATACATCATCTCTGTCATGGTGCTTGGAGGATCTTTATAGACCGAGAACAGGAAATCTCCTGCCTGAAGACCGGAGATGAAGGCAGTCAACACCACTTTGTCGTCTGCTCCGTCAACCAATAACGTTTCTTTATTAAACCGGGTGAGGTAGGATCTCAAAGTTTCCCCTTCTTTTTGCTTAATATTCAGGAGGTGCGTAGTAGGTCGTCCGTATCGTTGTGCACCGATGAAATGGTTGAAAAACAAACGACTAAGTTGAGCGAAGGATCCTACCGAGTCAGGTGTTATCTTTTTAAACCATACTCTAGCGGGTCCCTTAAGGGTGGTGGGAAAGGCACGACACATGATTTCGTCCGGGACCCCTTGAAGACACATCACGGTCTTGAAAGATTCGAGATGGTCGAGGGGATCTTTTGACCCGTCAAAGATTTCTAAGGAAGACATTCTGAATTTAGATGGTAGAGGAAAAGAGATTACCGCTTTCGTGAAGGGCGAGTCTGTTGTATGGACAAGATCATCAAGGTTCTTGACTGTCCGTCCTTTAAATTCGTCCTTCATCTCCCCCATTTGTATCCTCATTGCCTTCAGTTCTTGTTCCCACTTGGCCGACGACTCCTCAACGGTTATTCTCGTGTTTTCCCCCTTCGTCTCACCCTCCTGCTCTTGGCGTTGTTCATGTTGTTGCTCCTGCTGTTGTTCTTGGCGAGACTCAGCATCCCCCCTTTCCTTACTCTTTCCCTTGTCCTTTGTCTTCTGCTTCTCAGCCTCCTGTTGCTGGAGCTTTTGGTTAAGGACCTAATTCTGTCGAGTGAGTTCCTGAAGGTTTGCAGTGAGATCCCGTACTTGTTTCTCCATCGCAGCCACCTCAGGAGATTGGCTACTGGAGGGGAGCGTCTGAGCGTGTACTTCCATCGATCGCGTCCTGACCATGCAGTCCTTTTATATCGGTGCGGTGACAGGCAAGTATATGCGCGACTCCCACAGACGGCGCCAACTGATGTAGCTCTGAAATCAGTGGACGGCAGTCAGGACGAGCAGCAGAGTAGACGACCTGCAAAAGGAAAATATGGTGATCGGAGGGGCACCGGTTTGGGGCCGGCCTAGGAGGCTCTGATGCCTTTGTTAGTCAAGGTCTTTTTGGTGGCTTAACGCAGAGAAATATTTTGTATTTTTCAGTCTACTGTTCATACCTGGGTACGGATGGAGGATGGCCTTTTATGTCTTTCGGTCCTCCACGTGGCCTTCCAGAGGCCGTCCGATCTTGGGACACCTGGGGAGCTTATGGCCCTTCATCTGGCAAGCGGTGGCTGGCTCATGCGTGGTGCTGGGCGACACTACGAGGGCTTCATCCCCGGGATTCTCGGAAGACACCTGCTCTAGGTGAGGTGTTGATTCGGTGAGGTGTCTCACTTGGTTCCCGTAGGAGATAAGGATGGATCTGAGCCCGGTGACTAGGCTGTTGTGAACGATAGAAGGGAGTTGATCAGATGAAGGAAAGGAAGGTCTTCTTCGCAGTAGAAGGTCTTCGTCTTTTACTTGGGAGAAATTAGCAAATATCCCCTTCATTTACAATTATATTTCATATATTACAAATCTGGACGTGGATGTAGGCAAATTGCCGAACCACCTAAAATTATGTGTTCTGTATCTTGCTATATTTTATCATCCAACAGTCTCCAATGGACTGAGAATCTACGTGCTGTGAGGTTTGACGCGGTTCCATTATAACGTGAAAAAATCCCACCTTAAAAAACGTTTATAAAAATATATTTATACAAGTGCTAAAACTTCCATACAGTTGAGCAAGAGAGAACGAAATCCCAAAAGATGACGAGAGATTCGGGTGCTTTAGTTGATGCCCGCCTAGATGATGCAGGTATTCTATTGGGTAGCCCGGGTGGCCTAGTTTTGTTGGGCATGATTATTATGTCCCTCTCGACTAAATCAATGGTCATATTTGCTTGTGGTGTTGCTAACTCTAGAAAGGGAATACCTGGTGTAGGTGGTGCTGGTAGTGGAGGAGGTGGGGGTTGCGGAGGCTATCGTCGTACGGTATAGTATAAAAAGATTAAGGGTGGCCTTGTGCACGAGGCTCCCGCCAATGCGGGGTCTATAGAGGGCCAGATGTACCCAGCATTCCCCCTCTTCCCAAAAAAAAAAATGACAAAACAATGTGATTTAAACTAATCAATTGACCATTCCTATTCGGGACATGAAGAATGGTCAAGTCCATTTGCATGGACTCCTCACTCCAATAGATATAAAATATATGTATATATATTGGAATTCAATTTGTACTTTCACATGAAGGGAGTGGTTCAAGCATATTTAAGCTAATCCAAAAAAAGAAAGACAAAACAAAGTGATCTAACCAATTCACCATTCCTACTGGGGACATGAAGAATGGTTAAGTCCATTTGCATGGGCTCCATAGTCCACACTCCAAGTTTTCTACACCGAGGGCCATAAAACTAACAAAACTCCTTCAAATCCTCTCCAAGCCAGCATGTTAAAGGAAATGGTATCATTTTCCAGTAATGCCCACCTGTCCCTCCTTAATTTTAAATATTTGAGCCCATTTACCCAATTGCCCATTTAGGTGGGTTTGGGTGGGTAATAAATGGGTTGGATCCTTAAAAACCCAATTACCCATTTAGGCCCATTTAACAAAGTATGTATTGTCCATACCTAACTCAACCCATTAAAACCCAACCCACCCATTTACCCAATTATTTTATGTATGTAAATGGTCAAAATATCTTACAACTTCTAAAATGATAAAAATGCCCATAAAAATGACAAAAATACCCTCAAATGATCAATAAGTAGGTTTGGGTAAATTTGTTAGATACCCAATAAGCAACCCAATTAAAACCCAATTAAACTTAACTTAATTGGATCTAATTGGACTAGCACCCATTTGCCCATTTACTAAATAAGTGGATTTGGTTGGGCAATTGGTGAGTGGGTTTGGGTGGGTTAATGGGTTTGGGTTTTTTTTGCCACCCCTAAATTTTGAGGGCAAAGTATTACAAGAATGAATTAATTTTTACAATGAGGCATCAAGGATTTCAATCCCCCATTCTTCATCTATCGAATTTTTACAAGAATTGCATTTACATACATACAAACACGTTTATTAACTAAGATACTCCAATTAGTTCCTTTTAAATTTTGAGAAAATCTAGAAACCCCAATTTTAACTGAAACTTTAGGTATCTCTCTTGTACATTACTCTAATTTTCAGGGGAAAAAAAGAACAAAGAAAATTAATTTCACATTAATCTAGCCAAATGTTGGTTGGGCTGTGCATGTTTCTTTCCCTTTTGTTATTAAGCTTAACTTTTTTTAACTATGCATAATTGACAATTATTTGATTTTATAGCTACGCAATATTTTACGTTACTCCTTAATTGCATCTCTTTCTCCCTTGTAGTTCAGGTCGTGTAGATGCTGGATTGAGCTGGTGACAAAAGAATTATGCAGTTACTTCTTTTATGAGCTAAGCTTATGTCGTGTTTTGGAGCTGAGTCATTTTTGTTTATTTAGGTTGGTAGATGGAACATTGTATGATTCTTTACTAATGTCATTGGGAATAAGTTTCTACATGTTTGTTTGATTTTGAGTATTTGGATTATGATTATCCACATTTCATAGAAATGGATAATTGAGCAAAATTAGTTCTCTGTACTTCTGACTCTTATTTCGGAAAAAGTTTTTTTTTTTTTTTTTTAATTTAATTTAATTAATTAATTTATTTATTTTTCCCTCTTATGCTTATGTTACATTCCTTTTTCATTCTGATAATAGACAAAAATAAGGTCTTTGAAATTAAAATAGCTTCATTGGGAATTTGGGATAGATAGATTACATTTCATGTTATTTTCAGATTAGGCTGAAATTGATTCTATTTGTTAGTATATATTATAGGCTTATTATAGGTTTACTGGGCTTTAGGCCCAATATACTTGTACTACACATACTTGTACCGCACACTCTACTCTATCTATATAAAGGCAATTCCGTGTATTTGTTTATTCACTGAATATATTATACAGAGCTATTTTGCTCACTTTCAGTCTCTTCTTTCTCTCTCTTTTCTTATTCTCAACATGGTATCAGAGCCACTTTCTTGTGGCCTTCACTAGGAAAAATTCGGCATTCCTCCGCTGCTACGGGTTCACAATCTCTTCCCCGAGATTGCAAACCCTCTCACTGTTTCTGCCTTCCTCAGAATCCTCATCTCCGAGTTGTTGTTCAATTCAAGAACAGCTTCATTGGATAGATCTCATCAAGATCTGTCCATTGCCACCAAAATCAGCCATATCCAGCCTCGCACGCGCCCCCACACGTCGCTAGAAGTTTCTGGTTCTCCAGCAACACATGCACGCGCTCCCACGCGTCGACTAGCGCTGCCATGCGCCTCACGCGCGTTCCTTCTCTCTGTTGCCACGTTAGCCCTAGTGACGTCAGCGCCACGTCAGCCTTAGTGACCGCCGCTTTTGACCGTTGACAGTTGACCGCCGTCGCCTTCGGCAGCCGTTGACCGGACAAAAAAAAAAAAAAAAAAAACTACTGTCCTTCACGGTTTTTCGCGTAGATTCCATTTTTGAAGTCCGTTTTCTCATCCGACTCTTCTAGTTATGGGTTCTACTTCATATCATGAGATTACACATCTCATCACTATTATTCTTGATGGTCCCACTTCTTATCATGCTTGGTCCCAAAACATAATTGTTTTTCTCAAAGGGCGCCGACTTTGGCGTTATGTTACTAGTGACATTCCAAAACCAGTGTCTGGGCTTGTCACAAACTTCGATAGTTCTGATGGTGACTCTGTAGCTGAAGCAGTTATTCAGGTTGATGATTTTGAGGCACGTCTTGAGGAATGGGAAAGCATCCAACGTAGGATCCTTTCCTGGTTCATTAACACCTCTGTGCCTGCCATTAGCAGTCTTCTTCCTCGATTGGAAACAGGTCAAGCGGCTTGGTCCTTCTTGGCCACTCGATACAACTGCACTTATGACTTTGCCTTGGAATTTCATATTAAAGTCAAGTTTTATCAGATACGCCAAGAATCAGGTCAGTCTATTTCTGATTATTACTCACAGACTGCTTCTATGTGGGAACAGCTAGCTGCTGCTGATCCACCACTTCGATATGCTGAAGACATCGATCTTTTTGCCAAGTACAAAGATCGTCGTCGCTTCATACAGTTTATGATGGGTCTCCGTGACGACTTTGAACCTACTCGAGCTGCTCTGCTTAGTCGCTCTCCTCTTCCTTCACTTGATACTGCTGTCAAGGAACTTATTTCTGAAGAAAATCGGCGTCCTCACCATCATTTGTCTTCTTCAGATGTTGTCATAGCTACACCCCGTCCTCCATCTTCTTCTTCTGATCGACCTCGTCGTATTTGCACGTACTGCCAAAAACCAGGTCATGACATCACTGAGTGCTATCGTAAGAAAAAGGATGACAAACGGAAACAATATCAGTCCCGTGGTACTTATCCTCGTCCACAAGTAGTCGCTGTGAGTTCTGCCCCTGTTGATGATCCTGTGGTCACTGTCTCTCAACTTAAGAGTATGTTTCATCGGTATATGTCTCAACCTTCCCCTGCCCTTTCAGTCACCTCAGGTAACAAATCTTGGCTCCTAGACTCAGCTTGTTGTAATCACATGACTCCTCATGCTTCCCATTTTTCTCAAAAGACGCTTTTAGCTCCTTCTCCTATCATTTACACTGCTGATAGCTCACATATGTCTGCTAGTCACATAGGCACTATCTCTTCTCCTGATTTGACTATCCCTGATACATATCTTGTTCCGAAGTTGTCCCTCAATCTTCTTTCTGTTGGTCAACTTTATGAACTTGGTCTTGATCTCCACTTTTCTAATCGTGGTGTTGATGTGCAGGATCCACTGACGGGCAAGCTGCTTGGGACAGGCCGTAAGATTGGACGTTTATTTGAGCTATGCAATTTGCAGATTCCCTCACATATGGTCTCTTCCTCTGTTGCTGCCACAACCACCTTATCTCCAGACTTATGGCATTCTTGTCTTGGTCATGCTTCTTTATCTCGTCTTCAGTTATTAGCTTCTCAAGGTCACTTAGGGTCTGTTAGTTTTCATAAATTTGATTGTATGGCTTGTCAATTTGGCAAACAAACAAAATTACCATTTAATAACAGTGACTCTTTTTCTTCTGCACCTTTTGATCTTGTTCATTCTGATGTTTGGGGTCCTGCTTCATTTACCACTGAGGGGGGATGTCGCTATTTTGTCATATTTGTTGATGATTATTCTAGATTCACTTGGATTTACATGTTAAAATATCGTTCTGACCTTGTTCCTGTTTTTCAAACTTTCCACAAAATGATTCAAACTCAATTTTCTCGCACAATTAAGGTTTTCTGGTCAGATAATGTCCAAGAATATCATGATAAATCTTTCTTTTCCATTTTGGATTCTAATGGCACCCTTCCCCATTATTTTGTCCCTATACCTCTCAACAAAATGGTCGTGCCAAACGCAAACTTCGTCACATTCTTGATGTTGTACGTACCCTCCTCATATCTGCCTCTGTCCCTGAGCGTTTTTGGGGTGAAGCGGCTCTCACTGCCGTTTACACCATAAATCGCATTCCTTCACCCACTACTCACAAAAAATCTCCCTTTGAGTTACTTTATGACAAACTCCCAGACTATTCCTTTCTTCGAGTATTCGGTTGTTTTTATATTGTCTCTCTTCCTTCCCATGAATGAAACAAACTCAAACCACGGTCTCGTCTATGTTGTTTTCTTGGCTATGGTATCTCTCAAAAGGGTTTTCACTGCTATGATCCCATATCTCGTTGCCTTCGCATCTCCCGTCAAGTAGAATTTTGGGAACATCAGACTTTTTCTAATCACCAACATTTTTCCTTTATCTCTTCCTCCATGACTCTCATTTTCACTGATCCTTCCATTGATCTTTACCCTGACCCTGTGAGGGACTCTGCCCCGCCTCTTAGCTCTTCAAATGTCCCATATTTGGTTCTGTCCCCAGCTGCTGACTCGCCTGATTTGGATCCTGCACCATTAGCACCATTAGAGTCTCCAACAAATATTCGTCATTTCACTCGGGTAAGGGCTCCTCCTTCTTATCTTACTGATTATCATTGTTACTTTGCCCTTGCTACTCTCCATGAGCCTTATACCTATCGTGAGGCTAGCACTAATCCTCTTTGGTAGCAAGCTATGGCTGATGAACTTGATGCACTTCACAAAACTCATACTTGGGACATGACCACTTTGCCTCCTGGCAAGTCTGCAGTTGGTTGTAAATGGGTCTATAAGATCAAGACTCGGGCTGATGGATCCATTGAGCGTTACAAGGCTCGCCTGGTTGCTAGGGGATTCACTTAGGAATATGGCATTGATTATGAGGAGACTTTTGCTCCTGTTGCTCGTCTTACCTCTGTTCGATCCTTACTTGCTGTTGCTGTTGTTCGTCATTGGCCTCTGTTTTAGAAGGATGTGAAAAATGCATTCCTCAATGGTGATCTTCTTGAGGAAGTCTACAAGCAGCCACCTCCTGGCTACCCTGCTTCTCAGAATCAAGTTTGTCGCCTTCGCCGTGCTCTCTATGGCTTTAAGCAAGCTCCTTGGGCCTGGTTTGCTAAGTTCAGTTCTGTGGTTGCTCAACAAGGTTTCACCCCTAGTTCCTATGATTCAGCTCTCTTCATTCACCATACGTCTACTGGTATCACTCTCATTCTTCTTTATGTTGATGACATGATTATTACAGGTGATGACATTGCAGGCATCCGTGATCTACAGAAGTTCCTTAGTCAACATTTTGAGATGAAAGATCTTGGCACTCTTAGCTACTTTCTTGGTCTTGAGGTCACCTCTTCTTCTGATGGTTACTATCTCTCTCAGGCCAAGTATGCTTCTGATCTTCTCTCTAAGGCCGGTCTCACTGATAGCAAGATTGTTTCCACTCCCTTAGAGCTTAATGTCAAGCTTAATCCTACTGATGGTAAGCCTCTCTCTAATGCTACTTTATACCGACAGTTGGTGGGCAGTCTCATCTATCTTACTGTCACCCGTCCGGACCTTGCTTATACTGCTCATTTGATTAGTCAGTTCATGTCTACTCCTCGCTCCACTCATTATGCTGCAGATCTTCGTATTCTTCGGTACATCAAGGGAACACTCTTTCATGGCCTTCACTTCTCAGCACAGTCTTCCCTTGAGTTGCACGCCTATGCTGATGCAGATTAGGCTGGAGATCCCACTGATTGTCGCTCTACCACAGGTTACTGCTTCTTATTGGGTTCCTCTCTTATCTCTTGGCGTAGCAAGAAATAGTCCGTTGTTGTACGTTCCAGTACTGAAGTTGAGTACCGTGCTCTCGCCGATGCCACCTCAGAACTACTATGGCTTCGTTGGCTCTTGACTGACATGGGTCCTCCCCAGACCACTAGTACTCCTATTCACTGCGACAATCGTAGTGCTATTCACATCGCTCATAATGATGTTTTTCATGAGCGCACTAAGCACATTGAGATCGATTGTCACTTCATTCATCATCATCTTCAACAGAGTGCTCTTCACTTACTATCTGTCTCCTCTAAGGACCAGCTTGCTGATGTACTCACCAAGTCCCATCCACCGAGACTTACGCGATCTTGTGTCCAAACTCAAGATAGCTTCTTCGTCACCACCTTGTGTTTGAGGGGGGATGTTAGTATATATTATAGGCTTACTGGGCTTTAGGCCCAATATACTTATACTACACATACTTGTACCGCACACTCTACTCTGTCTATATAAAGGCAGTTCCGTGTATTTGTTTATTCAGTGAATATATTATACAGAGCTATTTTGCTCACTTTCAGTCTCTTCTTTGTCTCTCTTTTCTTATTCTCAACACTATTCTTTCAATAACAAAAGCTTGCCTCAACCTATGGTGGACTTGAATCTGGAAGTTTTTCATTGTGTCATAGAGATCAAGTAATCCACATGTTTGGTGGTGATGCTTGGTAATGGCGTGAAATGCTTGCATGTTGTGAGAGAGAAGCTTCTTTTTTTCAGTCATTTTCCCTGTGTTTTTAGGATTAAATCCTTCTTGATGGATCTAGAAGTTGAAAGTGAGTTTCTCTACTTAGTAGTTCTGATATAGTCAATAGACTGGGTAGCCAAGTGCATGTCGGTTAAGTTCCGACTTGCATGAAAGGCATAATGATCTGGGCACTGTCTTGGAGAGAGACTCCGGTGAAATAGACATGTATGTGAAGATGCAGACTACCTGCACCTAGATAGAAAGACCCTATGAAGCTTCACTATTCCCTAAGATTGGCTTTGGGCCTTTCCTGCGCAACTTAGGTGGAGGGCAAAAAAGGCCTCCTTCCGCGGGGGGGGAGCCATCAGTGAGATACCACTCTGGAAGAGTTAGAATTATTTGTGTCAAGACCTATGGGCCAAGGGACAGTCTCAGGTAGATAGTTTTTATGGGGCGTAGGCCTCCCAAAAGGTAATGGAGGCGAGCAAAGGTTTCCTCGGGCCAGACGTAGATTGGCTCTTGAATGCAAAGGCAGAAAGGAGCTTGACTGCAAGACCTACCCGTCGAGCAGGGATGAAAGTCAGCCTTAGTGATCCGATGGTGCCGAGTGGAAGGCTCGTCGCTCAACGGATAAAAGTTAATCTAGGGATAACATGTTGATCTTCCCCTAAAGCTCACATTGATGGGAAATTTTGGCATCTCGATGTCGGCTCTTCGCCACATGGGGTTATAGTATGTTCCAAGGGTTGGCCTGCTTACCCAGTAAAGCGGTACGTGAGCTGGGTTCAAAATGTCGTGAGATAGCTCAGTCCATATCCAGTGTGGGTGTTAGAGCATTAAAAGGACATTTCCCTAGTATGAGAGGACCCAGAAAGACACACCTTTGGTGTACCAGTTATCGTACCCACGGTAAACACTAGGTAGCCAAGTGCGAAGCGGATAACTGATGAAAGCATCTAAGTAGTAAGCCCACCCCAATATATATTGATAATATGCACCTAGATCTGCTAAAAATATGAATGATTGCTTATTGGTCTTTGGTGGGGTTAACCATTTTAGTTTTTTTTTTTTTTTTTTGGGTAATTAATGAAATATTATTAAGCAAAGAATGAGCAATCCTCCTTATTTACACGAGCAAACTAGATCCTATGGGGGTAGAAATTGGAAAGGGCAGAACATAGCTTAGCACTAAGCAGTCTAGATAAGGGTGGCAATTGGATGGGTTTAGGTTGGTCATAAATGAGTTGGATGC
>BKZX01025106.1:0-12932 GCA_014362285.1 Fagus crenata | reverse complement strand
TACCAATAAAATTCTGGCACGTGGTGTTGTTTGTCCAAGTAGGATGACATGTGTTGATTTGAAGACATTGCCATATACATGGTAGATAAATGGCAATGTCTTCTGGTTTCATATATATATATAGATTCCCCAAAAAGTTCATGTTAAAATAAAAAATAATTTGGCCTGAAATGTTCAAATTTGAAATAGCTCACGTTAATTATTCCGTTTCACCTATTTAATATCTATTTTTTTACCTTTTTTTTTTTAATGACATGTCAAATTTGGTCACATCAGATGACACGTCAGCTATTCAACTAGGCACTTAATGGAGACTTCTAATAGAGACGAACGGAAGTTGCAATTTGATAGCTAAACAGAGTTAGGGGCCAATATAAAAATTTTTAAAGCTAAGGGGTCAAAATGAAAACACCCCCTAAGTTAGGGGGTCAAAAATTGACTTTAGTCTAAGAGTTAAAGAAAGACGGATGAAACTACAAGCCAGGAAGTGGTTCTAAAAAAGAAGATCAAATTGTCCCCAATCTCTGTTCTAATCCCAAAAATAATTCAGGACATGCACACCGACAATTTGTTTCCTGCGGGTGGTAAATCTTAATGAAGTTCAAGAAAATCTCTAAAGTGACATCAAGAAAGTTTTGCACGTGTTTTAGCTTGGAGTAACATACAATAAATATGTTGAAAAAAAAAAAAACAATACAATAAATATGGTACATAGAGAAATCAACGGGCTAATGTAAATGTAATGTTTTCTCCTATATTTAATTAAAAAAAAAAAAAAAAAAAAAAAAAACCTATTTATTTTTATTATGAAATTGACTCTGGCAGCTCGCAAGTGGCAACACTTTGAACCAGCTCAGCAACAGCTTTGAACAGCTATGTAGAGAAAATAAAAATTTGAACATCTTAGAAAAAAATAAATGATAAAATCTGTAGTAAATTGATTTCAATAAGAATTGTTTGTTCTTGTACATCTCTATTGCTTTTTTTTTTTTTTTTTTTTTTTTTCTTTTTTATTTTTTGTGTGCGCGCAAATTAATCTAGAGGATGCATATAGTTTTAAAAAATAATAAAAATTCATAAACGCTATTTCTTTGTCTTTCTTGTAACAATGGCTATGCAAATTGATATGTTTCACAAATAATTGAAATTGAATTTATTGAATTGTACCTTCTATTATTTGAATCTCACAAAGTTACAAACTAATTTGAGCACTGGATTTGAAATTGAGTAATACTAGAGACACAATTAATTTTACAACCAAATAGTTATAAACTGATGTGGCACTGAGGTGTCATAATGCCACATCAATCATTTAAACACTAGATTAACATGTCATTGTTAATTTAATAAAATCATTATAATTGGAAAACACTTCAAAACGAATAAACGATAAAAATAATAATAATTCTGACTCCCTCTTCCTCTCTCAGTCAGATCTCCACACTCACGCTGCTGCCCACGCCGCCGCCTCCACACTTGCGCAACGCCCCTGAAGCCCAACTCCACCTTCCAGTGCGTCCACCCAGCCTGCTGATCTCTTCATGCCAAACTGGTTTTCTTCTCCCCAACCCACCAAAAAAATCACTTTCTTTTTAGGGCTTTTAAAATGATTTTTATTTTGTTTGAATTTTTCCGATCGTCAAAAGCGTGCTTTTGATCCCAGGATTGTATGGAAATGAATAATGTTTGGTTGGCACTAGTAGAGAGTTTACTTGATGAATTTTGTTTGGTTGGCACTGGCATTCACCATGAGAAATGAAGCTTATTACTCAAAATTAATTTTTTTAATCGGTGATTTCACCACATGTTGACCCAGTCAGCTTTCTTATTCAGTTTGGACCTAATCACCCTCTTACGACCCATTTTGTTCCCTCTGGCCTCACTCCGGGCCAAGCCATAGTTATCAAATTCTCAAGGAGAATATCCAAGAAGTCCACAACGGTTTAAATTTAGATGCTATTGTTAATCTTCCAAGCCAAAAGTTGGATCATCTAAAGCTAATTACAGAGCCAAGCAATCCACCCCATTTATAAATCAAATAGGTTTGGTGACTCAAAAGTCCCTCATTATAAGAGTTAAAAGGAAGACTGATGAAACTACAAGGTGGGAAGTGGTTCAAAAGAAGATCAAATTGTCCCCAATCTCTGTTCTAATACTGCAGTTTTTGTTCCGGTTTGCTATTGGGTTTTCTAAAATTGAACCCTTTTTGGGATTCACCGTAGTGAACAACAACTGTATGTTGAAGGATAGGGACGCAGAGGTCTAAGTGATCGGATCTATGACCAGGACAGTGGCTTTGGCGGTGGTCTGTACTCCCCGTTCAAGTTAGCCCTTGATGTCATTTTTTATTTTTGTTTGCAACAGCCATGTGTCTTGATCGATGGTGGCGACGATAGATTGGGAAGGTTCGGATGAAGGATGATATGAGAAAGGAATTGTCAAGTGGGTTTGAGATTTTTATCTTATTTTATTTATTACCTAATATTGAATTAATTAGGTGGAAGTCAAAGTGTTAAACTAATGATGTGGTATCCTCCACTTAAGATGATACATCGGTTTGTAACTATTTGATTGTAAAATTTGTTATGTCTCTAGTATTACTCTCTAAAATTATATAGCAGAATTAACTCCCACAAAAAAAGTATTGGTGGGAGCACTCTTAAGTCTTACCCACTTCATCAAGCTTGTTTGGTGGGACAATCTAATAAATAAGTGACATGGGCACAAAATAGACACACAACCAATTGATCTAGGATAGAATATATAATTAATTTTAGGCCAAATTACAAATTACACCCTCTAACTTTGGTCAAAGTTCAATTCAATCTTCTAAGTTTTGACTGTGTCAATTCAATCCTCCAACTTGCAATTGGTTTCAATTCAGTATTTCTGTTTGATTCTGTTAGTTTGCCGTTTACTGTCAATTTTTATTTTTTTATTTTCTTTAATTAAAAAATCAAGAAAATTAATAAAAACTCAGAAAAACCAACAAGAACACTATTAACAAGAATACTTAAACTCAACAAAAACCCAGCAACAAGGAGAAAAAACATAGGAAAATATAACACCAAAAGCAAGAACACTCCAGCTCAGAACTCAGCAAGCAAGAACACATTTCCAACAATAATAGAGCCAAAAAAAAAAAAAACCAACCTAAGAGTAAGAACACAACAAGAACCCAACAACAATAACAACATTATTGACCCTCCACAAACGGATTCACCAAAGCCATAAAAAAATTACAACTTTTTTTTTTTTTGGGGAAACAAACAAATTCGCTAAAGCCAAATTGATAAAAATAGAACTAATTGTTTTTTCTTTTTGATTTGCCATTTTTGGCATCTATAATCCCCATCAAAGCCACAACTCAATCCTCAATCCATTCGGCCATATCTTAACTGATTGGATTGAAACTCATTCGAACCACTGAAGTGGAGCAAGAGAGCAAGAAAGAGAGGTTTAGATCGAGTACCTCAAACGGGTTTCTCAAAAACCCAAACGCCGCTGGACTTAACCCAACCCACCACCGTTCGAAGCTCCTGGTTCCCTCTGCCTGAGAAAGCGATAGAGTGAAGAGAGAGAAAGGACAAGAGAGACTAAGAAAGAGAGTAAGAATATCCAGTCCTCACCGTAGCGCACCCAGGCCGTGCGACCACCCAAGAGAGCGATCTCTCTCTCTTCGCCATTAATGGCCAAACCTTGTCATCGAGAGAGAGAGAGAGAGGGCCTAAAATCTGAGTTTTTTGCTGTTGAAAAGATCGAAGAAGAGAGAGAAGAGAGGAATTTCTGTTTCAATTCAATACAATGTTTGTTTTTATTTTTATTTTCCATAAAAATATATTTTTTATTTTCTAGGATGTTTTAGTATGAAAAAATAAAAAATATTTTTTTTAACGGTAGGACTTTAACAGAGTTTAACTGGAAGCCTTAATTGAAACGTAATCAAACTTAGAGGACTCAATTGACACGGTCAAAACTTAGAGAACTAAATTGAACTTTAATCAAAGTTAGAGGGAGTAATTTTTAATTTAACCTTAATTTTTTATAACTTTTTTGGGTGTTTTTGAAATAGGGTTTCCTTATTTTAAAAGGGATAGTCACGTAAAAGAATGGAAAAAATGGTGTATCATGTAAAAGTTATTCCTATTTTGAGAAAAGGTAAAGGGAGTTGCTTAAATTCTCTCTATCATTCTTTCTATGTTGGACACTAAAATTTTGTTGTGTAATATTTAGAGATTATTATTATTATTATTATTATTATTATTATTTTCCATTCTCAAACCACATATCTGTTAACTGGATGGCCCTCTACTCCAACTTGAATTCATTTTGATCAAACTCCTATTCAGGGCTATTTAAAACAAGCTCTAGGCATTAAATCACTAATAGTATTGGTCCATAAGTGAAAATAATTTAAGGTCTTTACATTCCAATTGAATTGTCCTAGCTTGCTCGAGTGTTGGAATATAGTTTACATATTATATCGTTGACTAGTTCCGTATAAACAATATTGTATCAATTGCATTAGCAATGCATTAGTACCAAAATTCTTAGCGAGCCTCCAATAGTGTATTTGTTATTTCATTGATTGAAGGCGATTCTTGCTTACTTGAGAAACCATGTGCTTCATTTGACTTTTTTTCCAAAAAGAAACCAGGTTTTTTGGGCTAAGGCAATGCACTCTCACTGCCTAACACCACAACCACAAATGACATGCTTGGTCTATCCTTAGCACGTTGTTGCACGCATATGAGGCTATGATGGATACAACAGAGCACTTCTGACAATGAGCATGATTTTCCTAAACATTCATCAATCAACTCTAGAGGCCTGCCTTCATTCCAAAGTATCCATGTTTAAAAATATCAAAACATAATTTTCCATTCATCTGTCCAACATATCAAGATAAAGAAATCTAACAATTTGAAACTTACACTTCCAATAAGGATATTGGTGTGGTCTTGATGATAAAACCCTCTACTTCTCTTCTCGCTAATGATCTCCAACAATAAAATCCCAAAGCTAAAGACATCGGATTTTGTTGAAAATTGTCCATCAAAAGCATATTCCGATGCCATATAACCACTGTAGAAAATCACTAGTTTTAAGCAAAAAAATATTAACTAGAGAATACAGTAGATTGACATGAAGACCATGTGAATAATACTTACTAAGTTCCAACCACTCTATTTGTGTTTCCTTCTAATTGATCTCCTCCAAAAGTTCTAGCCAAGCCAAAATCTGAAATTTTAGAGTTCATCTCATTATCAAGTAAAACATTACCTACTTTGAGACCACTATGTATAATTCTCAATCTGGAATCTTGATGAAGATATTGAAGCCCCCGAGCAATTCCGCATATGATGTGGAAGCACTTGGAGCAATCTAACAATCTACTTTTTGTGTGATCTGGTAAGTTTCTAGTTCAAATTAATTATATATCCCTATATTTAAACCAAGAAATGGATTTTTTTTTTTTTGTTATATATATTCTATGAAATATTGATAATAGAGTTACACTAGCTCAACAAAATGTATTAGGTTTTAGTATACAAACCGAAAATAAAGAAGTTTAGGCTTTTGTTGGGCATGTATTCATAAACCAGCATATTTTCTTCTCCTTGAAGGCAACAAGCAAGAAGTTTTACAAGATTTCAGTGTTGAAGCTTGGCAATCAATCTTACTTCATTTTTGAACTCATTCAATCCTTGTTTGGAACTCCTTGAAAGCCTCTTGACAGCAATTTCTTGTCCATCTTCTAGAATACCCTAAAATTTGCATTTGTAGAAAGATTGCTAAAATTTGAAACATAAACAAAATAAAACAATGCTCTATCATTTGTCATTGTTTTGATACAAGCACATCACAAATTTACCTTGTAAACAGGTCCAAAACCACCTTCACCAAGCTTGTTATTGATTGCAAAGTTGTTGGTGGCACTAGCTATTGTGGATAGGTCTAAGAAAGGGAGCTCAAGGTCTTCTTCCTTTTGTCCTTCAATATTCTGATGACCTATTATTTTATTCCACTTTAATTTTACTGAAATAGTAAAGAAATTTAGGAAAAAAAACGGTTTAAGAATCATTATAAGAGCTGAAACATTCAAAAGAGAGAAACAAAGTATCAGAGCTGAGACATGAAGGAAACCAAAAATATGTTTAGATTGTATACATTTCAGTTGAGCTGAAATAATAACCAAAATCTCAAATTACTAATTTTGTATCAAATCTTATTAATGTGTTAAAAGATTAAAGCTTTATGACATGTATAACTCTGTGCAATTAGTAAATAAAAAATTTCACCACCACCTTGAAATCAGATGGGGATTTACCAGGCAACAAATTGCCTAAAGTTTGCTTGATCTGATGACACTGTTCAATTTGTGAAATTCTTTTGCAAAGCATTAAGATGATTGAAATAGCAATCCTTGCTCAAAATATTGTATTATCAAATGGGAACAAGTTGATTCTGCTTATATTACTAAGAGATTCCAATTAAAACGAAAAGCTTTCTAAGTAATTCCATAAGACAACAATACTATATGTTTGAAATGGTTGTCAAAGTGGTGTTGTTTTACCTTTTGAGTTTGTACTGCTTCTGCATATGTAAAAGCCAATTAAGAGCATTCCAAAACCAACAGCAAGGGCAGCAGTAGCAACTACCACTGCTATCTTAGTCTTACCACCTTTTTTTGCCTCTACATGGTTCACTTTGACACAGCAAAGAAAATATAGTTAAACCACACAGCCAAAAGACGTTGAAAAGCAAGGGAAGCATTGCAGTTTCTAAAGAAACAAAATAAATCAGAATGTAGAGCATAATGGAAACACACCTATCTCAGAAGCTGACATTCTGATATATAGCTCCTGCCCGTTAGCATTATTCTGTCTAATATCAATTAGATCCCCATACCAGATGATGCAGTCACTTCCTTCATCTCTGATATCTAAGTTTGAATAAGCCGTACAGGAACAGTTGTTCAAACATTTGACTCCGCATTCCTCAATATTCATACTTCTGTTGACCCAAGAATTCGTGGTATCTGGTAATTTGAGTCCAACAAATTTAGTAAACTCAATTTTATCCTGGCAGCTCAATTGTGTTGTGCGTACACATCCCTTAGACCACTCATCTGGATTCCATGTATCTGGTGACTTAGGCTTGAATCCTTCTAAACATTGACAGACAGGAGACTCGCCAATGATACAATTTCTATAAACACCACATAGATTATAAGTGTCACAATTGTCTTTTGGTACAAATGTAAACACGCTCCATTTTTTTTTTTTACTTCGTCCCATTTGTACCGTTAAAGCATGTAGCTGGTTTCGTTCAAAATTACTATTGAGGTTTGAAAATTTTCTGTCGTTTGGAACATGTAGTATACCTTATCCTTATGTCTGGTACACCATTGTGACCACAACCGTCCCATGGGTCAGTTCTGAAGAACATCTCCGAGCCTTTCTTCATGACCAGCTCGCTGTATTTATGATGTTCAATCCCATAAGTTAGTTCTCCAGGAGATGGATCATCTGGACTCTTCCATGCAGATAGGTGCCATTCCAGACCAGTGCTTAAGTCCCATCCAAGCTTCATCCCTGGTAGCAATGTATCACAAGGATAATCAAAGCTTTGCCACAAATAGTTTTCTGGGTTTTCCTCTTTCTCGTCTCTTACCACTAGATTTCCTGAATCTAAAAGCTGTAGTATTGGATTCGAGACCTGTTTTGTTGAATTGGTAGACCAAGCAACAGTGCTATTCAGGCTGAGAAGAACAAGACTACCTGAGCTGTTTACCATCAACATGCCAGACATGTCTTTGATTGGGTTGCTCCGATTTGCTACCCAAACAAACTTTGTAATTGGGTTTTGGTTGTACCAAATTCCCAAGTAGCGGTTAATGGAATTACCTGGACTGATAAAGAACCCCAGGACAAAGCTTTCATCTTTAGAGACCAAGGTCATGCCTTCAATGAGGGACTGGGATTGAGTAAGGCTGTCAACAGCATCTGAGAATCCAGAGAGGAAAACAAGAGAACAGTAACTCATCAACACAAAAGCAAAAATGTCCATCTCTTTGTGTTCTTAGTTAACATGTTAATGCTAGACCTATTGTTATGATCATTAGTTTCTAAATGGTTGCATTTTTTGTTGTTTGTGTTGGTCCCCAGTATAAAAAGAAAAATATATATATATATATATTGGTCTCCAGTATTTAAAAAATATATATATATATATATTTATGAAATGTTGATAAAGGAGTGGAAAGGTAATTAGAAATTATATATCTGTTGTAAATATCTTGGTCTTGGCATCCGTGCCAAACCATTTCAGCACTTTGGTCAACAATAGCTGCTTTACATAGAAAGAAGCAAGTCCAAGTTGGGCCGTGTTCTGCTCCGTGAGTAGAATAATGTGGGCTTGGGCTTCTACATATTTAGTTATCAACTTTGCTAATGTTTCAAAATCCCAATCCAAAGTGGGCTTGAGTTTCTAACATTATGTTGGCTTCTACCACACACACGTGTGGGCGCACCTAGCCCACGCTTGTTTCTAATAATTTTTTATCCCAGAATAATAATAGTTCACTATGTAATTTTTTAGAATAGTATTTTGCATTGCACCTATTCTTAACTTGTTGTTGCTTGAAAAGTTGTTAGTGGCAATAACTATAGTAGCTAGGTTGAAGAATGGGAGCTCTTGGTCTTCTCTTTGGCCTTCAATGTTCTGATCTATCATCACATTGTTCTCCAATTTCTCTCATAAGAGCAAGATGCGCTTCATATTATACATAAGAAACTAGAACATGGCAATTATAACTGAGAAGTTTCGATTGAATGCACGTTAGTCCAGCCTAAACTATAAACTGATCATAGGACATTTAATCACCCCCAAATAGACCTTTTGTTCTTTTCACTATGTCACAGGATGATGATGATAAAAAATAAAAAGGGTAGACTACATTTTAAACCCTTATAGTGTAGTTTTAGTTTCAAAGAAATCTTGAAGTTTAAATCTTGCAAGTCAAACCTAAAACTTTCTCAATAGTAACAAAAATCTCCTGTGCATGTTTCCTATAATACCATTTGGACACATGTGAGCTATAGCGGAGGGCGTTTCAGTGAATGAGTTGACACCGTATGCCCCAAAAATCGTCATCGTTTTACTACTAAAATGAGTTCATTTTGGGCTCCCACTTGTTTTTGGACCAACTCTCTCTCTCTCTCTCTCTCCATTAGCCTATTTTCATGTTCCACATTTTATCATAGTCGAATTTACAATACTCGATTGCCTTGACAAAGTCCTCTTTGTTGAGGCATCCCTAAACCCACAACCCTAAAATTCGAAGTCAAATAGCATCCTCCAGACCACCTTGAGTTGAAGTGCAAATTTTCCATCAAACAAACAAAATGACGAATTTTAAGTGATAAAATACATTATCTTTAGGAATATATATCAAGAAAAAAGTGAGCAAAATATCGTGAAATTCCCAAAAGTATCTAAAGAAGTAATGGAAGTGGATACAAATCCTTCCCCAAAATTAGTTGATATAGATATTATTTCTTCAAAGAGAAGTTCATTTATTGTTGAAACTAGCCTTCGAAGTAAACTTATATCAAATTTTTTGTTCATAGGGCATCTTGAAGCTAGTGCAAGATAAGGAATGGGTCTAAGATTAATAAAAAAGCAGCCATCTAGGGTGTGTGGCAATAGGAGATCCTCTTATGGGAAAGAACATTGATTGGTTTACTCCACTCTTTTACATAATTATTTCACATCACTTAAATTGTGGACAATTATCCACAATTTTTGAATAATAATGTCTATGATGTAAGTGGTGTGGATATATATTTTTCCTACGAAAAAAGGAATCTATCTTTTCTCCTTTCACATAAGTCTACTCACATTAAAATTGACTACTGAACACACGATTGGTTATTGCACAAACCAAAACATGTGGGAGGGACAATTGTTTGTATTAAATAATTAGTTGATTAACAAACACATGTTGTGAAGGGTATTTTGATGTGTGTGATTATGTCTAGTTTATTTATTTTTAGAACGAGGTTGTTCACAATTTTTCAAATCCTGACTATTCCTTCAGGTGTATGTTGCCTCCCAGTCCTACATACACTAAATATTACAAGAAAGAATCATTTGTGTCTAGTTTTTTTGTTTTTTTGTTTTTTTAATGTATGGCAAAAATCATACTCTAAAGTCAAAATACATACATAATATAAATGATGCGGAAGGGGAACTAACTCACGTTCAATCGAATGGGAAATGAGGAGTGCAGCTTTGGGCCAAATACCCAGTAGGCTTGTTTCCATTTATTTAAGTGTAAAACTTACACACATTTAACATGTGCAATTACATACTAGCCATATAATGGTTGACAAAGCAATTACAAGGAAGTAGAATTATAAATAATAGAATTAAAGTCCAATTGGATAATTGTCCCAAAAATCAAGGAATGAGTGGCAATACATCTATGGAAAAGACACATGTTCTAGAGGATCGAGGCAAAATAAAATCTTTAATTTTCATATGATTTGTTTTTTGTATTATCAAACTTATTTCCTTTGCAATTATGAATTACTTCGAAGTAGTATAAATGCATAGTGACTTAGCCTCAAATATGCTTGTTTTAAATTCTGCACTTAGTCATAGTTAATGTAGCAAAAGTAATTTAACCTCAAAAGGCTTAATTAATTTCACGTCCCACATTTTATCATGATCGTCAAATTTATGATGACAATTGGCATAGTCATCTATATTGAGGCATCCCCAAACCCACAAACACTTAAATATAAAGTCAGATAACATTCTCAAGACTACCTCGAGGCTAGAATGAGATGTAGCCGCAAAGCTACCTAGAAGTGCAACTTTTCCGTCGAATAAATACACTTGCTACAAGTACTACAAGTAATATTTCAAGTCTGCACAAAACCAAACCCTGGTCTAGTGACACTGTTTGACTTGCGTAATCCAGTAATCCTTTCAAAAAGCTTATAAAAATTTTCTTCCTTTCCATGATTTTTTATTAAGACCAAATGAGTATATATCATACCTTTCTTTGTTCATCATCTTATTAGCTGCTATGTTCGTTTCTACAAGTTCAATTAAAAAATTAATCATGCAATATGTTTTCCAAAGTGGATCAGAGAAAGTAATATTACCTCTGAAGTTTGTCCTTTTGCAAATGCAGTAGGCAGTCAAGAAAACCCCAAAAACCACTGCAATGGTAATGGCTACTAATACTATCACTATCACTTTCCTCTTTGACTTGAGTCAATGCATGAACTTCTAAGCTTGGTAAGTTGGAAAAGTATTCTCGTTATTTGAAATGAAATGGAATAGTATATTTCCCATTTCATTGGAAATGAATTGAATCCATTTTAGGGCAGTATACATAGTGCTAAGTCAAGCGTATGACTTGTTAGAAAATTCTCCAATTTGTTGTGACCAATAATTTCCGATATGGTTATTTCCTTTTCCAGATGTCGCATTTTTTGTTGTTTGTCTTGGTCCTGACTCCTAACTATATAGGCACTAGGATGTGAAATGTCAACAAAGGAATGGAAATGTGAGCACTAGATTTGAAATTATATAGCAGAATTAACTTCCACGAAAAAGTATCGGTGGGAGCACTCTTAGCACTTCACCAAGCTTGTTTTGTGGGACAGTCTAATAAATCAGTGATCTAGGATAGAATATACAATCTAATAAATTAGTGACATAGGCACAAAACAGACACGTCGCCAATTGATCTTGGATAGAATATACAATTTATTTTTTTGGAATTTTCTAGAATATACAATAATTTTTTTTATAACTTTTTTGGATTTTTCTAAAATATGGTTTCCTTATTTTAAAAGGGCACTCACATAAAAGAATAGAAAACATTGTATCATGTAAAAGTTATTTTAAGAAAAGGTAAAGGAAGTTGCTTACATTCTCTCTATCTTTCTCTGTTGCACACTAACATTTTGCTGTGTAATATTTAAAGATTATTATTATTATTATTATTATTTCTCTATTCTCAAACCACATATCTATTAACTGGATGTCCCTCTACTCCAACTTCAATTCATTTTGGTCAAACTTCCAATCAGGGCTATTCAAAACTAGCTCTACGCATTAAATCACTGATAGTATTGGTCCATAAGTGAAAATAATTTAAGGTCTTTACATTCCAATTGAATTGTCCTAGCTTACTCGAGTGTAGGAACTAGGAATATAGTTTACAGATTATATCTTTGACTAGTTCTGTATCAACAATATTGTATCAATTGCATTAGTACCAAAATTCTTAGCGAGCCTCCAATAGTGTATTTGTTATTTCATTGATTGAAGGCGACTCTTGCTTACTTGAGAAAACATGTGCTTCATTTGACTTTTTTTCCAAAAAGAAACCAAGTTTTTTAGGCTGAGGCAATGCACTTACTGCTTAACACCACAACCATAGATGACATGCTTGGTCTATCCTCTGGACGTTGTTGTACGCATAAGAGGCTAAGATGGATACAACGGAGCACTTTTGACAATGGGCAGATTTTCCTAAACATTCATCAGTCAACTCTAGAGGCCTACCCACATTCCAAAGTATCCATGCCTGGAAATATCAAAAAATAATTTGTCATTCATCTGTCCAACATATCTAGATAAGGAAATATAACTATTTGAAACTTACACTTCCAATAAGGTTATTGGTGTGGTCTGGATGATAAAACCCTCTACTTCTCTTCCCGCTAATGATCTCCAACAATAAAATCCCAAAGCTAAAGACATCCGATTTTGTTGAAAATTGTCCATCAAAAGCATATTCCAGTGCCATATAACCATTGTAGAAAATCACTATTTTTAAGCAAAAAAAAGATTAATTAGAGAATTTAGTAGATTGACATGAAGACCATGTGAATAATACTTAC
>BKZX01025099.1:1123-20339 GCA_014362285.1 Fagus crenata | reverse complement strand
AACTGCTTGTGAGAAAGCAAAGAGGATTCTTTCTTCTGCAATTGAGATTTGACACTACCATTGAAGTTGATTCGTTATATAATGGTATTGATTTCTTCTCAACTATTACCCGTGCCAAATTTGCGGAACTCAATATGGATTTGTTCAGAAAGTGTATTGATATTGTGGAGAAGTGCTTGACTGATGCTAAGATGGACAAGAGTTGTGTCCACGATGTTGTTGTTACAGGTGGTTCTTGCAGAATTCCTAAGGTGCAGCAGTTGTTGCAGGACTGCTTTAATGGGAAGGAGCTTTGCCAGAGCATTAATCCGGATGAGTCTGTGGCTTATGGAGCCGCTGTTCAAGCTGCTCTCTTGACTGGTATAGGTAATGAGAAACTTGGAGACATCATTCTCTTGGATGTCACCCCATTGTCGCTTGGTATATCGGTTAATTCAACGCATGATATGTCTGTTTTTTTTTTTTTTTTTTGATACATGATAGAAATTCTAATCTAAACTCACACACACTAATATTTGAAGACCCCGGGGATTGAACCCACACCTTCTTAGAAGAGTGGGGCTTTTTGGGAAGGGGGATTACCACTGGGCCGAATACCCAAGTCGCCATGATATGTCTGTTTTGATTCCAAGGAATACCACAATTCCCACCCAGCAGGAGGGGAACTACACCACCATGTCGGACAACCAAACTTTTATATTGTTCTCTGTTTACGAGGGTGAGAGAGCAAGAACTTGTGATAACAACTTGTTGGGACAATTTAATCTACATGGTATTCCTCCAGCACCCAGGGGTGATGCTAAAGTAAAAGTTTGCTTTGAAATTGACACCAATGGCATCTTGAATGTTTCTGCTAAGGAGAGGACCACTGGTGTGAAGAGTCAGATCACCATCACCAATGATAAGTCGAGACTGTCATATAAAGATATTGAGAGGATGGTCCGGGACGCAAAGATATACAAGGCTGAAGATGATGGTCACAGGAAGAAGGCCGAGGCCAAGGTAGCTTTGGAGAACTATGCCTACAACATGAGGCATACCATCAATGATGAGAAGATTGGTTCCAAGCTTGCCCCTGCAGTTGAGAAAGAGATTAAAGATGCGATTGAAGAGGTGATCCTATGGTTAGATGATCCTGAGCTCGTGGATGCTGAACAGTTTGAGGACAAGTTGGTTTGGCTCGAGAGCATTTGCAATCCCATCAGGATTTATGGGAATCAATACTGAATTTGAGCACCCCTCTCAAGAAAAAGATGATATAATTATGGTTGCTAAAGTTGTGGTAGCACCTATCAAAACGTGTGTAAGGGTTCAAACTTCAAACTATGTTTACTGTGTAACTATTTTGACTACATTTGCCCAAAGCTACTTCGAACTATGTCAACTGTGTAACTATTTTGACTACATTTGCCCAAAGCTTTAGCTCTACTGTTTTCTTAGTAGTTATTTGGCCTTGCTCAGCAATGGTTGGAAATTTTGAAAACATGTGCACTGATAAGGATTGAGCTTCAAGCCTTCAACCCAGATGGCTTGCTCGTTGAGTTATCTGTTTCAGTATAGGAAAAAATACGTCATTGAATCGTAAGGTGTTAATATGAATAAAGATAAAATGAAACTGGGTAATGTAGGGAGGTACTGCTACAGCCTAGAAAAGCCCAATTGAATTAATATAATATCACCAACATTTTTATGCGCCTTGTTCAGTAACTATAATCTTATGTTTTGGTGTTAGTCCAAAAATCAACTAACAGCAACTTGATGTTTTGGTGTTAACATGAGGAATTTAGACAATTTTTTTCCGTGACATGGAGCCAATAGAATTTGGGAAGCGAAAGAAAACGAAACTATCTTTTAATTTTCAAATTTAGTGGTAGTTATTTATTTAGATAAGTTTTCCATAAGAAAGGACTAAAAAATGAAACTTGAGTATAAAAATTACAAAAAAGAGAAGCTCGTTTGATTAGAAACAGTTTTTCATCCTAGGTGGTAATTATCTGATTAGATAAGTTTTTCATTTAAATTTCTCGTTTAACCATTTGTTAAGATACATTTTTTATCCTTAACTTGTGTTTTTTGGAAAATCAAGTTGAACTATCAACTATGCAGTAGGACTCGTTTTGAAAATAATAATAATAATAATAATAATATTGGGCATTCGGCCAAGTGGTAATCCCCCTCCCTACAAAGCCTCATTCTTCTATAAGAGTGTGAGTTCGATGTTCGAGATTCCCAAAATATACGTATGTGAGTTTAGATTCGAATTTCTATCATATATATATATATATATATAGTCCTATTCGAATTATAATATATCCCTGAAATCATATAGTTACAGAGTTGTGATAAGCATTTTAAAGTTTATAAGACAGTCCAACCCAATTTTTCTTTATTTTTTAATTTTTTAATTCAGACTTATATAATTTTTATTTATTTAAATTTAGCTTAAACTAAATTAAACCATTACCACACTGTTTAATCCCTTCTAACCCAGCCCTGCCTAGCAAAATGGTGTACCATTTTTAAGCAAAAACTTCAATTAAAAAAAAATCACAAAACTAAATTTTTTTTTTCTTTACAAAGAAAATATTGCATAACATAACTTAGATAGTATCTATTGTATTTGCATTTCATATTTGCTTATGTATATAATATACAATGAGGAGTAAGGTTCATTATATCTCCCTGACAAGGTGTACTTTTTTTTTTTTTTATTAAATAAAATTTTCTTTACCATGTCAGACTAAGACTTTTCGAATAGAGTAATACTAGAAATACAATTAATTTTACAACAAAATAGTTACAAACTGACATGGTGCAGACATGGCCTTCAAACAATAGTTTTAAGGGTCAAATTAGTTAATTAAACAAAATTAAAAACACAAAAACAAATCTCTTTTGCCTCATCTCTCTCACGTACGTTGACATCTCCGGCCTCCAAGCCACCACCCTCTCCTCCACACCGCCGTCCTCTCCTCCATGCCACGGCCCCTCCAATTCGCCACATTCTCCACGCCGCTGCCTCAAATGTCTCTATTTCAAACCCCAACTGAAACCCCAGTATCTCCTCAAGAGTAATGCAATATACATATATTGTGTCTTTTAATCTTGTCCCTTGATTTGAAATTCTAACTCTGCCAAGATTTACTTGTGAAAATAACTTCTTGGGAGAAGTTGTGATTTTTGACATTCCTCTAGCGCCCAGGGGTGATGCTTACATACACTGCCAGCTCAACCCATTGATTACTTAGGCCATGGCCTAAGGCCCCCAAGTGGAACAAGGCCCCCAAAAAATAAAAATAAAATAGAGTATAATCTTTGAAAAAAAAAAAAAAATCTCAATTATAAACTAATAAAATCCTTTGGGGAATGTAAAAAAAAAAATCCCCATAGTTCTAATATTATGACAAAATAAACCCCATATTTTTAAATATGATGGTCCACAACTCATTGTTTGCCACTTCAAAGTTGCAAAATTTGTGACACAAAAGTTGTTTCCCTTGACTTTTTCTTTAATTAATAAATTAAAATCTCCATTTTAGTAGGTTTTGCTCTTTACTTTATCTTACTTTTTATTTTAGATTGTTTAGATTTTTACATATGCGTTCTAAATCTTCTATACACATCTACACTTAAAATTATTGCCTCACTTAAAATATGAATTATTGTTCCTCAATAAGGCCTCACTTAAAATTATCGCCTTAGGTCCCAAAATGCCTTGAGTGTGCCCTGCTTACATAAATGTTTGCTTAGATATTGATGCCAATGGTATCTTGAATGTTTCTGCTAAAGACATTACCACTGGTGTTAAGAGGAACATCACTATCACCAATGATAATAAGTCAAGGCTGTCCAATGAAAAGTTTGAGAGGATGGTCTGGGATGCAAAGAGATATAAGGCTGAAGATGATGTTCACAGGAACAAGGTTAAGGCTAAGGAAGCTTTGGAGAACTATGCCTACAACATGAGGATTACTATCAATGATATATTATCAATGCTAAGATGATTGATGTCAAGCTTGCACCTGTAGTTAAGAAAAAGACTAAAGATTCTGTTGAAAAGGTGTTTCAATGGTTAGATGAAGTCCTGCTTTATCCACAACAGTTTGAGTTTGAGGACATGCTAAAATGGCTCGAAAGAATTTGCAATCCTATCACGATTTATGCTCAACAAAATGATGAGAGTTATGGATATTGGTAGAGTTCGTCGAAGCATCTTATCAAAATGGATGTAACTGTTCAAACTATATTATTTACCAGTGTAACTATGATGAGTGTTGAGTACATTTATCCAAAGCTTTCATTCTAGTGTTTTATACTTGTCGTCACTCGTAGCATCTTATTAGCAATATCGTCACTCGTCATTTGAAACTCTAGTAAAATAATGTAATGGTTGATATAGTTACCTATGTATTAGTCGTGCCTTCTCAAAAAAAAAAATAAAATAAAATAAAATTATTAGTCTTGAACATTCTATTATAATAACATATTCTATGCGTTTTTTTTAGAAATATATTCTATGCTTTAAAACCTATAATGTATGAGTATATTAAAGAGTGTACATTGTGTGGCATTATAGTTAAACATTAATTTGAATGATATATGACACTTTCTTCCATGTCAAATTGGGATAGCCAACACAGATCCTTAAAA
Source organism: Fagus crenata (assembly GCA_014362285.1). NCBI lineage: Eukaryota > Viridiplantae > Streptophyta > Magnoliopsida > Fagales > Fagaceae > Fagus > Fagus crenata. The sequence continues at coordinate 15,689 of BKZX01025099.1, read as the reverse complement.
GAAATGAAGTGATTGTATTTATATAGGACCAGTTAGCGAAAAAACAATCATATTATTCACATGAATACCTCACGTTTGGGTATAATATAATTATATTGTAAGTAAAACTTAAATACAATTGTTTAGATGGAATATATTAGATTCTTTAATTAAATTTCTCAATTAAAAATCATTTAAAGAGAGATTGTATTCCAGAGTTGCATAAGCATTTTAGTATTGATAGTAGGGTACTGCACGGTTGCAATACCCCTCTTTTCTTTTTCAATTTTTTTTTTTGTTCACTTTTAAACTTTTTAAACTTTTAACTTAAAAAAAAAAAATTCAATGCCAGCATATTAAAGTTCAATTGAATCATCTCTAGAAGCTAGGAGGCAGGAGCCAGTAAAAAAGAAACATATTTGGGTACAAAAAAAGAGAAAGATCGAATCAGCTATAAGGAATAAGGATATTGGACCGTTTTCAACCTTTCAATGGCAAAGCGTCTTATAGTCTTCTCTCAAATACATCTTTAACTTTTCATTACCGAAGTGCCTCTAGTCTCCTTTTATCTACTTCATTTTGGTTTACTATCTTATGGTTTTCGTAAAATAATACTGTTTGAAAAACTTGTACTTGTTTGTGATTTACCCCTCGTGTAAAACTATATGAGAAATACGTAAATGCGAAAAAAAAAAGAAAAAAAAAGGAGTGATATCTTGCCATACAAAATTGGAATAGTTAATATCGGTCTTAATGGAACTGATTTCAAGATTATTATTATTTTTCAAACAAAGAAGAAATTTGTTTTTTGCAAAATCAAATAAAGAAGAAGTTTTTTTTTGATAAGAAAATAAAGAAGAAGTTGAAATCGATTTCAGTGATACATATTATAAAGTAGCCCATGATTTAGAAAATAATTGAAGAATTTTGTTAATAAGTGTCCTTATGGCAATGGTTAAGGAACATTAAATGTTTACATTTTACGGAAAACAACAAATTTTTAATATTATAATAATAAATAGAAAGATTAAAATATCTTTAAAAATTGTTTTTATATTATTTTAATATTAAAATTTTATTACTTTTCATAAAGTGAAACTATTAAATATTTTTTTAATTATTATCTTAAAGATACTTATTAATAGGACCCATAATTAAAATATAGTATAAAACATCATAGCCAGCAACTCAAGAAAGCACATTGCTAATGAAATTCATGAGAGATATACATCAAAGGTAGTATTTTTTTTGGGTTAAACTATACATCATCTATTATACAGTGACACGACACTGTAATAATTAATGAGTAATACGTTTGGCAGAGAACCCAAAGTTCCATGCAAGGACCAGGAATGTAGAGTTGCACTATTGCTTCGTTTATTTATTTATTTATTTTTTGTTGTTGATAAAAGCACTATTGCTTCGTTTTAAGGGTTGTTGCAAGCATAAATAAATATGTACCATGCAACACCAATGACCAAAGAGGTCCAAGATTCCACACAGGCCACAGCCAACTTCAACACCATGTAAATTTCTATATTCTACTACTTTCTTAAGCAATAAACCACCCAGGCAAATATATGTTTTTAAAAATAAATATTTAAGCTAATAACAAATAAACTAACAAGGAGAAGAAGGAGGAAACAAAAAGAACTTGGGGCACGGGTTGGGGGAGATGTAAATGCTCAATGCTCATTACTCATTACTCATTACCTGTGGTGTTATGCGTGGAGGCTCACCTTCCTGTCCTTGCAAGCTAAAAAACGACTGGCTAGGTTAGGTGTCAAGAATAAAAGTGAATGGTGCGTGCATTCGGTGTATACAAAAACTTTGTCTTGTAGTCTTGCAAATACAATTCGCAATAAAATTTTCTGCTACCGCCACATCCCCCCGTCTTATCCTTCTGATTTTCCTTTCCCATGTCTACTCGTCAGGAAGATGATGGTAGACTGTAGTGGTCAGTTTGAAACTTTGAATGTGACCTTGTGGGTTGGTTTGCAGGTGGACGTAGTAGGCCTCTAAACTATAGGGTATAGTCGTATAGGTCGATCGGCATGCTAAAAAAAGTTAAATTAAAAAAAAAAAATCAACTTTTGCAAGAAACGTTTTGGACTCTTGGTGATAACTATCAATTGTAAAGTTACATTTTCATCTTTGATGATGTGTAAAATCAGCACGGTCGTCCAGGTGATGCTTTCTCTGATGGAAGACCTGAAACAAAGAACAACAGTGACGACGGTAGGAAAACACCGGTGGGGTGCCGGCCAAAGTTCCTCCGATGCCTTTGTCAGAGATTTAGTGGAGAATGGTTCACAAGCAAATAAAAGTGTTTAGGCTAATAGTGTGCGTACCTTATGTGTTTCTGTCTGGAGGTTTATATAGGTGTCCCAGAAAATAGCTGTTGAGCTTTCTTTAATTTCCCTCTTTATTGGGTTTAAATGAGGGTTATTATGAAGGCGGTTACAATATCTCGGGGATATTGTCATTAATGGGTAATTAACGTTTACTTAATTCGGTTTGTAACGGTGGTCATTGGTGAGCCGTTTAGGACTTGTATAGGGGTTAGTACGGACGGCGTAAGGACGATGCTTAGCTTCGTCCTTGCATTTGTTTATCTTAGTGGACGACCACTATCAACGATCGTCCCTTCGTGTCTTTAATGCCTCGAATGGCGGTCTTTACTGATGCCCCCAGTACCGACGCAGTTCTGTTTATGACGATCCTTTAGTGTCTTCATTGTTTATAATCGTCATTCCAGTAGTGAGGATAGAGTCGTCCGTCTTTTGGGTAGTGAACCCATCAGATGCCCCCTATCCCGTCGTAGGTCATTTTTTGGGCGACGGACGGGATATGTACATTAGGTTTGCCTTTTGGCGCGAGTATCTTTCTCGGGAAGGCGCGCAGCCGTATTCGATCTTGAGTATTAAATGGCGAAATGGCCGAGTGACTTCACTTTTGACACGTGTCACTCATGCATTGGGCACGACTTGCGAAGCGACGGTTCGTTTCGTATGCTCGAGATTTTTGGCTATTTAAACTCGAATGGGGTTTTCATTTTTCTTCTTTACTTTCCCGCTCCCACTCCGAAGTGACCCCCTCTGGTTTTTCCTTTCTCCGGTGAGTCCTCCTTCTCTCCTTTTCCGATTTGGGTTTTAAGGCTGGATTCTTCGCATTTTTCGTTAAAGAGGTTTTTTTGTGGGAGTGTGTCGTGAGGCCGAGAGTGGGGGCAAAGTACTTGATTTTGGTGATTTTGTTCCTTCGGATAGTGTGCTCCGCCGGTTATCGGAGGAGCTTTTCGATTACGCATTTCCGGCGTTAGACACGTGGAGGGTTGTCAAAGGTTTAATGGTGACTGAGAGGGGTAGTTGGTCCTCGGTTCATTCCGAGGACCTCCCAGAGGGACTCTCTGACAGGGGGGACACTCGTTCGCCGGGGGAAACTCCGTCGGTCTCTGGGTCGTCAAGGGCTGTGGGCCCTGACGACTCTTGGGTTGCTAGGTCCTACCTGTCGAAGGTAGTGGATGTCGATGGTTTAGATAGGTATAGGAGTAAATTCCAGATCCCCGAGGATGTCGTCCTTAGGATCCCTAAGTCGGACGAGGTAGCATGCTCGTCCAGATACGGTGATGTGGCATTTTATGAGGCCGACTTTAATGCCGGTGTGAGGTTTCCCATGCAGCCCCTGATGAGGGAGCTGTTGGATCGTCTCAACCTCGTGCCAGGTCAGTTAGCCCCAAATGCCTAGAAGACGGTGGTTGGGTCTATGGTCATGTGGAAGGTTTTGAGCGATGGGAAGGACGACCTTACCCTAGACGAGTTGTTGTTCTGTTACAAGCCGTGCTAGATACCGGCTTCCCCGGGCTTCTGGACTCTGAATATGCGGCAAAGGGGTTTGAAGTTGATAGTAGGGAATCCATCGTTCAACAAGGAATGGAAAGACAATTATGTTTTTGTCTGTGGAGACAATTGGGAGGGTCTCCAATGTGAGAAGGACGACAACTTCATCCCCGTTCGTCGAGAGTGGGGCGTGCCTCCGTCCTCTGGTGTGTGTGTGTTTCTTCGCGTGCCTTTACTTTTCCAAGGTGTTCTCGCAATCTGCTACTGACGTCTTTCTTTTTTCTTTTTGGCAGCGCTTAGACGACCGAAGATAGGCGAAGACGGCCACAACAGGGTACTTCGGGCATTGCACCACAACCAGCACCATTTCAAGTACTTCATACGACCCGAGCTTTTAGCTCTGTATTCGTTCAGACCTGAACCGAGCGAAGCTGTTCTGTCGTTGCAGGAGATCAACCGGAAGAGTAAGTGCTTTAACGTCGTTTACTTCGTCAGTTGAACGACACTTATCTGATGGTGCGTTAATTGTGTTTTGCAGGGATGACAACCGCTAAGCTCAACAGAGAAAAACTCAAGAAGATGATGAGCCAGCAGGACGAGGCTCCGCTGACGATAGGGAAAAAGAGGAAAGCCGATACGTCGTCCAAGAAGACGATGGACGAGAGAAGCCTTCTTCCCCCTCCTCCTCCTACCCCAAAGCCGTCTATTCCAGAGCTCGTCCAAACCTCGTCGGTTGAGGTCGTTGAGATTCCCGCCGAACCTTCGTCCAGTAGGTTCGTGGAGAAGGTGCCGACGCTACCTCGGGATGCCTCCTTGGCCTGTCGTAGGGCCAAGTCTGCGGTGACGAAGGATGATCTTGGTGAATATGACAAGGTCAACACCGACGTCATTAAGGTGGCTGGCGTCCATTCTCTCATGAAGGTATGATTTTTTTATTTTCCTAGGACGTTCCTTCGTCACGTTTTTTGGGGACTAAATGAGTGTTGTTTTTTCTTTGTGTAGGGCTTGACTGAACTTACAGTGATAGCCAACCGTTGCATGCAATGGGAGGAAGCACTGTTGAAGCAGAAAGTTTAGATGTCTGAGGCTGCCCAGGCCAATCAAAGGTTGACTACTCTCGTCAACGAACTAACTCTTGACAGGGATAGGGTCGTTGGCGAGTTGTCGACACTCAAGGTGGATCTGGCGAAGAAGGACGAAGACCTGAAGAAGGTGTTGGACGGTGCCAGGAAGTCTGACGAGCAAGCTAAGATGTTGGCTTCGCAGCTGGAGGGAGCAAGGGTCTCAGCCGTGGAGGAATTTAAATCGTCAGAGGCTTACGACGATGTCAACACGAAGTACTTCCTCTCTGGCTTCAACCTTCTGAAGAAGCAAGCGAAGGAGAAGTACCCAGAGCTTGACTTCGAAGCCTTCCAGCCCTTTGACGACGATGAATCCGTGATGCCTGGCGACGATGGTAACATAGGGACGTCATCTCAGATGGATGACGATGCTACTTCTTAACTTTCAGCCATTTGTAATATTTTCAAAACAAATATTTTGTGGGGCCCGTTTTGAGGCTTTTTCAATTTTGTGAACAATGTTGTTATAGTGCCTTGATTTGGCGAATCTTATGGGGCCCGTTTTGAGGCTTTTTAATGTTGTAATGCTACAATGCCTTTGGCAGTTTATGATGCTTTTGTTTCTTTGTTGGCATTGTTTAACTGTTTCTGACTTGCATTGTGAACAATTTGTTTTTGATCATTTCCATATGATGGTTTGCTTGGATGTTTTTTATTGTACCTGTTTATGGATGTTTTAGGACGTGTTTGTGGTTTTGCTAAAGTGTCTAGGGTCGTCCGTGCATGTGTGTTCGTACACATGCCTAGGGACCGAGACACTTGTTGTTTTGTTCAAGTGTCTAGGGTCGTCCATACATGTGAGTCTTTACACATGCTTAGGGATTATGACACTTGTTGTTTTGTTCAAGTGTCTAGGGTCGTCCATGCATGTACGTTCGTACACATGCCCAGGGACTGTGACACTTGTTGTTTTGTTCAAGTGTTTAGGGTTGTTATGTGGACCTCACACTTGTTGTTTTGTTCAAGCGTTTATGGTTGTCCTTACGCTTGTTGTTTTATTCAAGCAGTTAAGGTTGTTATGTGGACCTTACACTTGTTGTTTTTGTTCAAGTGTTTAGGGTCGTCCTTACGCTTGTTGTTTTATTCAAGCAGTTAGGGTTGTTATGTGGACCTCACACTTGTTGTTTTGTTCAAGCATTTAGGGTCGTCCTTACGCTTGTTGTTTTATTCAAACAGTTAAGGTTGTTATGTGGACCTTACACTTGTTGTTTTTGTTCAAGTGTTTAGGGTCGTCCTTACGCTTGTTGTTTTATTCAAGCAGTTAAGGTTGTTATGTGGACCTTACACTTGTTGTTTTGTTCAAGTGTTTAGGTTCGTCCTTACGCTTGTTGTTTTATTGAAGCAGTTAAGGTTGTTATGTGGACCTTACACTTGTTGTTTTGTTCAAGTGTTTAAGGTCATCATTACGCTTGTTGTTTTATTCAAGCAGTTAAGGTTGTTATGTGGACCTTACACTTGTTGTTTTGTTCAAGTGCTTAGGTTCGTCCTTACGCTTATTATTTTATTCAAGCAGTTAAGGTTGTTAATGAATTTCGGAGAGTAGAGAATGGAGGGGTGGTTCTTGATGGACTTTGCGTTTCGTTAGTTTATTTTAAAAACAAATACAAGGGAAATTTCGAATCAAATGAGCGAAGGAATACACATAACTGCTGCCTTACTGATAGTACTTTTTCAGATGCTCGGCGTTCCAAGGATGAGGTAGGGCGTCCCCGTCTAACTTCTCCAGGTGATAAGTGCCTTGTCTGTGGAACTTGACGACTCTGTACGGTCCTTCCCATGTGGGTCCCAGCTTTCCCTGGGTTGGGTCCTTTGTTGCGAGGGTCACTTTTCTCAGCACTAAGTCTCCAACTTTGAATTCCCTATGCTTCACTCGTCTATCGTAGTAGCGGGCCATCCTCTATTGGTAGACCCTGGTCCTGGCTTCAGCTTGGTCTCGAACTTCGTCCACCAAATCTAAGTTTGATCGTAATTGAACGTTGTTGGTTCCCTCGTCATAGTTGTTCGTCCTCCAGGTAGTGAGTCCGATTTCTACTGGTTTGACGGCTTCGGTACCGTACGTCAGTCGAAAGGGAGTTTCTCCTGTGGGAGTTCTTGTCGTTGTCCTGTATGCCCATAGGATATTTGGAAGCTCTTCAGGCCATAGTCCCTTTGCCCCTTCAAGTCGAGTCTTGATCATCTTGAGCAAGGATCGATTTGTAACTTCTACCTGTCCATTGGCCTGTGGGTGACCTGGGGAAGAGTAGTGGTTCTGTATACCAAGTTCTTCACAAAATTCTCGGAAAGGTGAATTGTCAAACTGTCGTCCGTTATCTGATATAAAGGTTCTAGGTATTCCAAACCTGCATATGATTGCCTTCCACACGAACCCTCTGATGTTCTTTTCTGTGATCGTGGCGAGTGGTTCAGCTTCTACCCACTTCATGAAATAATCTATTCCCACGACTAGGAATTTCAGCTGCCTTCGTCCGACGGGAAGAGGTCCCATGATGTCCAGACCCCACTGGGCGAATGGCCAAGGTGCCGTCATTGGGGTCAGTGTTTCCGGTAGTGAGTGGATGAGGTTTCCGAATCTTTGGCACTTGTCACATGCACGAATGTAGGTGACCGCATCCTTCTGCATCGTAGGCCAATAGTATCCAGCTTGGACGAACTTATGCACTAAGGAGCGTGCGCCTGAGTGATTGCCGCAAATCCCTTCGTGAACCTCTCTCATGACGTAGTTGGACTCCGCCTTATCCAAGCAGCGCAAATATGGGAGTGAGAAGCCTCGTTTGTATAAAACGCTTTGTATCAGGATGAACCTTGTGGACCGGACTTTCAGCTTTTTGGTCTCGACTGGGTCTGACGGAAGTGTTTCGTCTTCTAGGTAGTTGACGATGGGTGTCATCCAGGAGTTACTGACATCGATGGGGCTTATTTCTTCTTCCAGGTGGCTTGGCAAGTGTTGGACTTCGATGTGTTGGTCTGTTGCTTCATCAGAAGAGGCTAGCTTTGCCAAGGCGTCGGCCTCTGTATTCTGTTCACGAGGCACTTGGACGAGTATAACTACATCAAACCACTTCATGACATTTCTGACGAGCTTGAGGTATTTTGTCATTCTATCTTCTCTTGCTTCGTACTCACCGTTGACCTGCCTTACTATCAATTGTGAGTCGCTTCGGATCTTGAGTCTTTCTACCCCCAGTTCTTTAGCTATACGCAGGCCGGTTAACAGGGCCTCGTACTCTGCTTCGTTGTTTGTGGTGGGATATTGGAGCCGGGTGGAGTGTTTGAGTAGATGCCCTTCCGGTGTCTTGAAGACTATTCCAACACCTCCTGCCCCCTTGACAGACGACCCGTCGATTTCGATTTCCCACTCTTCGTCCGGTTTCTCTTCTGATGGTTCTTCTTCCGTCACTGTGAACTCAGCTATGAAGTCAGCTAGGGCTTGTGCCTTGATGGCCTGCCTTGGGTGGTACTCAATGTCGAACTCACTCAATTCAACAGCCCATTGAATCAGTCGTCCAGCTGCGTCGGGCTTATTCATCGCCTTACGGAGAGGATGGTTCGTAAGGACGATGATTTTATGAGACTGGAAGTACGGTCGCAGTTTCCTGGCAGCGATTACAAGGGCTAGTGCTAGTTTCTCCATTGCTGGATATTTCTCCATTGCTGGATATCTTTCCTCTGCTCCCTGGAAGGCTTTGCTGGTGTAGTACACTGGCAGCTGGATACCCCCGTCTTCCCTGATGAGGGCTGAACTGACAGCCGCCGGGGAGACCGCTAGGTACAAGGAGAGGGCTTTGCCTTGTTGGGAAGGGCTCAGCAGAGGTGGAGACGTCAGGTACAACTTGAGTTCTTCGAAGGATTTCTGGCACTCGTCTGTCCAGGCGAATGCCTTTCTCAGCGTCTTGAAGAATGGAAGGCATTTGTCAGTAGCCCGTGAAACGAAGCGGTTGAGTGCAGCCACTCTTCCTGTAAGGCTTTGTACCTCTTTAATCGTCCTTGGAGGTGTCATTTCCAGCACGGCTTTTATTTTGTCTGGGTTGGCCTCTATTTCTCTCTGGGAGACCATGAACCCTAGGAATTTTCTGGACGAGACACCGAAGACACATTTACTCGGGTTGAGTTTCATGCGATATCGGCGGAGAGTCTCAAATGTTTCTTTCAGATCCTCCAAGTGATTTTCTTCGTCTCTCGTTTTTACCAGCATATCATTGACGTATACCTCTACGTTTCGTCCGATCTGGTGGTTGAACATCTTGTTCATTAGTCGCTGGTAGGTGGCCTCAGCATTTTTCAACCCGAACGGCATGACTTTGTAGCAGAAGAGCCCTTTGCTTGTGATGAAAGAAGTCTTCTCTTGATCAGTGTCGTCCAACATGATCTGGTTATAACCGGAGAAGGCGTCCATGAAGCTTAATAACCTGTGTCCCGCAGTTGAGTCTACCAGCTGGTCTATTCGAGGTAGGGGGAAGCTGTCTTTTGGGCAGGCTTTGTTAAGGTCCGTGAAGTCTACGCACATTCTCTATTTGCCGTTGGCCTTTTTCACCATGACGACATTGGCTAACCAGTCGGGGTAGTAAACCTCTCTGATGAACCCGGTCGTCAGAAGCTTCTCTACTTCGTCTGAAATCGCTTGATTCCTATCAGGGGCGAATACTCGCCTCTTCTGTTTTATGGGTCGGACGGACGGGTTTACGTTCAACTTATGGCAGATCGTTGCTGGGTCAATACCTGGCATGTCGTCGTGCGTCCAGGCGAAGACATCTAGGTTACTCTTCAGGAAATTGATCATGGATTCCCTCATTGTTCCGTCCATCTTCATCCCAATGCTGGTGGTTTTCTGCGGTCTTTCGTCGTCCAACACTATTACTTCTAAATCTTCTGTGGGTTCGACGAGTCTGTGTCCCTCGTCAATCTTCATCGTCTGATGTCTTGTTTCCGGTCCGAGGGAGGCTAAGTAGCACTCCCTTGCAGTTGCTTGATCTCCCCTGAGTTCACCTATGCCGTGTTCCGTGGGGAATCAGACGAGGAGGTGATATGTCGAAGTGATTGCCCTGAGCTTGTTGAGGGTTGGACGACCAACGATGACGTTGTAAGCTGAAGGGCAGTCGACCACAAGGAACTCTACCGCGGTTCTCACTTGTTTTGGGTACGTCTCGGCCTCGATAATGAGGGAAACCACTCCCAATGGCTTGACCTTGTCACCCGTGAATCCAACGAGGGGGATATCAATGGGTTTCAACTGCTCTTTGTCTACCTTCATCTGTTGATATGCTAAGAGGTATATGATGTCAGCGGAACTCCCATTATCAATGAGCACTCTTCTGGTGATGAATCCCGCGATGGTCAATGTGACGACAAGAGCATCGTCATGTGGATGGTGGATATTTTTTGCGTCGTCTTCGCTAAACGAGATCACTTGGTCGTCCATCTTCAAATCTTTCCGTGACCTTTGAGTGACCAGGATGTTATGGGCCTGTCGAGCATATGCTTTCCTGGACGACCGAGAGGCACCCCCGGATGCCAAGCCTCCTACTATAGTACGTATTTTGCCCATAATGTCCCGGGGGCGGTCTTCCTGGCGGTCCTTGTTCTCGTCCTGCCTGGGCAGACGAGGTTCGGGACGGGTCTCCGGTTTGTCTTGTCGTACGAATTTTCCCAGCTTCCCTTGCTTGATCAGGGCCTCTATCTGCTGTTTTAGGGCAAAGCAGTCTTCGGTGGTGTGACCGTGGTCTTGGTGGAAGCGACAGTAGAGGTCCTTAGATCTTCTGGCCGGGTTTGAACGAAACTTCCCCGGCTACCTGATATCCGGACTGTCCTGTATCTGTAACAAGACCTGGTCGATGGACATGTTTAGGGGCGTGAAGCCCCTTGGTCGTTCCTCTCGCCGACTGGACGAGTTTATGTTCTTCCCTTCAACCTTGGGGTAGTCTTGCTTCGAAGACTTACTCTTTGACGAGTCATACCGTCGGTTTTCTGGCTCTTTCCTCTTTCTGCTGAGGAACTCGTCATGGGCCTCGAACGCATCTTCCGCATTTATGAACTTCTGGGCTTCGTACATTAGTTCTGACATTGACTTCGGTGGGTCTTTGCACAGCTGAAAGAGGAAGTCTCTCTTGACACTACAAGAAAAGAGGCCATTAGCAACAAAACCTTTTCGTCGCACAAAAGTCTCAATTTCGTCGCTTGATGTACCAGGCGACGAAATAGTACATTAGGCGACAAAAATCATTTCGTCAACTAATGTTGGTAGCCGAAAAGTCCTGGCGACGAAATATTTTTGTTGCCTAATAGTTTCAACATTTAGCGACGAATGTTTTCGTCGCCTATGAATTTCGTCGCCTAAAGTTGATTTGGCGACGAAACATAATTCGTCGCCTAAAGTTGATTTAGCAAGGAAACATAATTCGTCGCCTAAAGTTGATTTGGCGACGAAACATAATTCTTCGCCTAAAGTTGATTTGGTGACGAAACATAATTCGTCACTTGAAGTTGATTTGGCGACGAAACATAATTCGTCGCCTAAAAATCTATAGGCGACGAAACTTAGTTTTGTAGCTAAATAATATTTTTAGGCGACGAATTTGTTTTTGTCACCAAAAGTTGATTTGTCGACGAAACATAATTCGTCGCCCAAAAATCTATAGGCGACGAAACTTACTTTTGTAGCTAAATAATCTTTACGCGAGGAATTTTACATCGTCGCCAATTGTTTTTTGTTTTTTTTTTCAACCTGTTAGGTGACGAAAATATGCGTCGCCAATCACCAAATATATATATATATATATATATATATATATATAAATATATTTACTCAGTACCACCTGTTATTAAGAAAGCAATTCATTTTCAACAATAAATCCATAAACAAATCATCTATACATTCCATAGGTAAATAATATACAAGTTTAAAATTATCATAAATACAATCAGTACCATAATTTGTTAATTATGAAAAGCTTGTCAGCCCACAAAATCAGAGGAACCAAACCCTTCAGCTCATTCCTTAGACACAAAAAAGGGGAATGGAAGAGATTGGAATAGTTTCCTAGCACTTACACAGCTCATTCCTTAGACACAAAAAAAGGGAATGGAAGAGATTGGAATAGGTCCCTAGCACTTACAATTGAAGGTCCATCTAACTACAAAGTGCGATTAATACAAATGAAAAAAGATGTCTTTTAACAATACAAAATCAAAAAAGATGACTTCAAATGAGAAAATATGTCATCATTCCCCCAAGCTCATATAATCTGCACAAAATATCAATAAAATAACATTAAGACAAACAAGCAAAAACATAATTTGTAAGAAATATGAGAATTATTTTTAAGCATACGTAAAACTAATGACACCATGACTTTTAGTGCTTTTACCCTTTCCCCACTCATTTCTAAGTGTTATGAAACGCACATTTGCATGCGCATATCTCTCTAACCATGAATCCTATTAAAGTATTGCAAGTTCATACGTTTTACTTTGGGCCCGAGTGTCATGTTCGTGTTGGTCACACCCCTTCCATGGTCTTTTTATGTTTTCACCACTTTGTAGGACATTTATAAGCTAAAGTGTTATTAAACGCACATTTATAAGTTGTGCATAACTCTCTAAACGTCAATCCTACCTTCATTCCACAAATTCCTAAATGTTACTTTGAACCAGAGGGTCGTGGTCATATAGGTTCACAAGCCATTCCGTGACTGTTTTATGTTTTTTGCCATTTGGCCACTCATTTTTAAACTTACGTATTTTGAAACGCACATTTGCACATAATTCTCTAACCGTTAGCCCTATCAACGTTTTGTAAGTTCCTACATGTTACGTTGAACCTAATGATCGTGTTAGTGTCGGTCCATGGACTGTTCCTTGGCCTTTTTATGTTTTTGTTCCTTTGCACTGAATATTTAAAGGTTAAAGTGCTATGAAATGCACATTTGTGCATAACTCTTTAACTGTAAGTTCTATCAACATATTGTAAATTCGTACATGTTACTTTGAACCCAGGGTTGTGTTCGTGTTAGTTCACGGACTATTCCATGGCTTTTTTATGTTTTTGTCCCTTTACAAGATATTTATAAGCTAAAGTGCTATGAAATGCACATTTGTACATAACTCTTTAACTGTAAGTCCTATCAACGTATTATAAGTTCCGACATGTTACTTTGGACCCAAGGGTCGTGTTCATATTGGTCTATAGATTTTTCCATAGCCTTTTTAAGTTTTTGTCCCTTTATGGGACATTTATAAGCTAAAATGTTATGAAATGCATATTTGTGCATAACTCTCTAGCTCTAAGTCCTGTCAATGTATTATAAGTTCTTACATGTTACTTTGGACCCAAGCATTATGTTTGTGTCAGTCCACGAATTGTTTCAAGGCATTTTTATGTTTTTGTCCCTTTGCGGAACATTTATAAGCTAAAGTGCTATAAAAAGCACATTTGTGCATAACTCTCTAACCATAAGTCCTATCAACGTATTGTAAGTTCCTACATATTACTTTGGACATGAGGGTCATGTTCATGTCGGTCCATGGACAATTCTAAATATAACTCTTTAACTTTTGGCATTTACTTATTAAAGTCAATATGTAAAAATAAAATAAACAGTTAATTGCCTTTGCACAACTTTTGGCATTTACTTGTCGATAGATATTTAAACAGTTAACACATGGGCACTGAATATTACCATTCTTGTCCACAACTGCCTTTGCAAAATTAATAAATGAATCCACCCCTTGAAAATATTGTGGACTCATTCTACCATTAGTTGTCTTACCCAATGTCATCCAACTCTTATCCATGTCTAACTTTTTCAAATTTTTTGTTTCCTATTTTAGAAAAATAACAAAATAATTGATAAGTAAAGTGACTAAAACAAAATAATCAAATTGAACCAACTCAACAATCAAACACTCCCAATATTAACTTAAACCACCTTATAACACCATGCAAGCCACCCGCTTGCTCCAAAACAACCCACCACAAAATACAACAAGAACAGTGGTATACTAAATCATCAAACAAGAACAGTAGTATACTAAATCATCAAACAAGAACATGATATATTAATTTGAAGTGCATAAACATAAAATACCTGAGAGGAGTTTTAGTCAGCCTGCGCTAGGTACCTGACCCCAAAATCATCCAAAAGTTTACCAACCCACATACACTTTCAAGGCTTCATAAGGATGCTACCAACCAACCTGCCAAAAATTTAGGAGGTGACATGTCTGACTGATCTAATAGAGCAATCATCAAATTGTTAAATGAAACATCAAAACATAATCTCAATTGAAACATCCAACTTAGAACATAAATAACATTTCATGCCCAACCATAAAGTTTTGGCATAGAACACAATTTTAAGACCAAACAAAAACAAAAACAATAATATTAATGAACAAAGAAATAACATAAATAAAACAACTTTGATTCGGGTTTCTTACCTTATGTGCAGAAAAAGCACTCCCCCAAAAGATTTGATGGGAAGCCCAAAATAACCAACACAAATCTATACAAATAAGATAACAAAGACAAAAATAGGTCAGTCAACACGTCTACAATCATAATACCAAGCCCTACAAAATAAATTAAATCATTGAACCCCAAACTAAAAAAAAAAAAAAAAAAAAAAAAAAAAAAAA